>JAUMJL010000365.1:0-229696 GCA_033558185.1 Dromococcyx pavoninus | reverse complement strand
GGACGGTATTCTCGAAAGCGGCTTACACAGTTTGCGTAGGGCCGGTCGCGAGGCGGGCGGTGGCGCAGTTGGCGCAGTTGGCGTAGCGCATGCGCAGTGCGGACGGCGGCGGGGGGAGCTGTTGGGCCTGGGGCTGGAGGGGGCGAGCAGGGGCGGGGGGCCAGGACTGGGGCCGAGCCTGAGGGCCCTGCCCGCTCCCCGGGGTCACCTCGGGCTTGTCTCACCGCTCGCTGCCGCTCTCTGCTGTCCCCCTCGCATGGAGGCAGCTTCGCAAGTTGCACTGCCCGCTGCGCCCGCACCCGGGAGGCCCTGACAGGTAACGGTCCCGCCCGCCGCAGCCCCTCCTCCCGTCACCTGCCCCTTCCCTGCCAGCTGTCCTCTTCCCTGACTGCTGTCCCCCCTTCCCTGTCACCTCTCCCCCTTCCCTGCCGCCTGTCTCCTCTTCCCTGTCTCCTGTCGCCCTCCTCCCTGCAGCTACCCCTTCCCTGTCACCCAGCCCCCCTCCCTGTCACCTGTCCCCCCTTTCCTTGTCCCCTATCCCCTCTTCCTTGCCAGCTACTCCTTCCCTGCTGCTTGTACCCCCTCCCTGTCATCTGTCTCCCCCTCCCTGTCACCTACCTCCTCTCCCTGTCAGCTGTCCCCCTTCTCTGACTGCTGTCCCCTTTCCCAGTCACCTATTCCCCTTTTCTGTCAGCTATTCCCTGTTTCCTGTCAGCTGTCCCACTTCCCTGTAACCTGTTCCCCTTCCCTGCTGCCAATCTCCTTTTCCCGTCACCTTTCCTCTTCCCTGTCAGCTGCCCTCCTTCCTGGTCTCCTGTCCCCCCCTTCCATGCCTCCTGTGCTCCCTTCCCTGCCACCTGTCCCCTCCTCCCTGTCTCCTATCCCGGTTGTCCCTGCAGCTACCCCTTCCCTGTCCCCTTTCCCCCATTCCCTGTCCCCTGTCCCCCTTTCCCTGTCTCCTATCCCTCCTTCCCTGACACCTATCCCACCTTCTTACCCCTGCCCCCTTCCCTGTCAGGTGTTCCCCTCCGTTTCCTCCCTGCCAGGCATTCCTGCCAGCTCTCTGCCAGGAGCTTGGCCCCTTACGAAGCCCTCCTGTATCCCACCCCTCATCCCTATCCCTTCTGCCTGCCCTCTCCCTCTATCCAAGCACCTTTTCCACTTGGCCTTGTCGATACCCGCACCCTCTGGCTGATACCCACCCATCTGCCAGGTACAGCCCCTGCCTTTTGACTTCTCTTTCCTGTCTCTCATAGCTGGCAGTGCTCTGTCCTCACTTTCTGCCCCCCCTTTCCTAAGGGCTGATTGTGCTCTGCTCCCTCCCCTGCTCCCCTTTCCCTCACTAAAGCCTTCTGTGAAACTTTCCCCTGCCCAGTGGGTGACCTGCAGCCCCTTTCCTTGGAGAAGAGATCGGCCTTTCCTCCTCTGCTGGCTAAACTCCTTCATGGAACTCCTGGGTCATGTGGCTCTGGGCATCGGGCTGTTCCTTGTGCTGGGCTGAGGTGTTGTCTTGCATCTTCCAGTTCTTCCCATGTCAGCTGGTGGATGAAGGGGTGAGATGCCAGCTTAGAGGGGAACTATAACCGCTGTTTGAGCCAGCGTCTCTGGGCATATGAAGGTTTCCCTGACGCTACCATCCTCTTGTACTGGGTCTCTCAGGTCTCAGATCCCACCTCTTCTGTAAGCAACTCCTTCCTCTGTTGTTGGCTGGCTCTGTGTTCTGAGCCATCTGTCTTGGGGTGCAACTACTGCTCCTGGCAACTCCTTCAGCTGTAGCAAAACCATCTTTTTAAGAGGTGTCTGCTGCTAACCAGGTCATTCCCTCGTGTTTCTCTGGGTTTGTTACAAAAATCTACCCATATATATGTATATGTTTTAATTTCAACTCGTGACCTCTTGGAAAGTCAAGGTAAAGGGGATAGGGATAATAAGTTGTGAGGCTGAAGAAGCCTGGGGTGTTGGATCCCAGGTGGCGTTTGGATGGGTGATGTAATTCATAGATGCTTAAGGGAAGGGTCATTGGAATCTTGGGATGGGATGAGTTGCGTATCCGCAAGATTTGAAGTGTGCAAAGTGCTGCAGTTTTTCAATGACCTTGAGTTTAGAGACTGAGAAACTTGGGCACATCTGAGCAGTTTGGAACTGGATTGCTTATTTAAGATTGCTAATTTCAGAATGAGTGCTGCTGCTTTGTGGAGCTTTTTAGCAGTGATGGAGCTTTTCCAAAGGGCAGTGGTCCCCAGGTTTGAACTCTCAAGCCCACGTCTTGACAGTTGTCTGTGTTGCTGTGTTACTGCATGTGTAAGTGAAGTAGGGAGGTGCATGAAGGTGGTTCTGCAGGGGGAAAAGACCTTCAAGGACAGGAGCAACCCACTAAATCCCACCTGCATTGAGACTGTTCAATATTAAAACTACTAAATTGTTTGTGTTATCTCTGTTGAGGCTTTGTTTCCAGACTTAGAGCAAGTGTTTCAGGAAAATTAGAAGAGCCAGTGGGAGAAAGCGAGAGAATTTTGTTCCTCCCCTTCCTCCTTGTACCCTGAAGCACCCTTTGAAAGCACATTTTTCCAGGAGCTTAAGGGACACTTTGGTTACTGTCAGGGTAAATACAGCCCAGCAGATTGTGAGCCTGCAGAAATCTGTAGGGAGTTAATTTTTGACTGCGGATTTAAAGCCCAAGTGTTGCGAAAGTTCTGTTTCTGCCTCTGGAGCTTCGCATTGCAGGAACAGAAGAGTGAGCGAGTGAACCGCGTCGGACTGCAGGTGGGATGATCCCCCTTGTGCTACAGGCTGTTGAGACTGTTTCTGTAGATGGGGTCACAGCTGGAACTGGATCCCAGTTTTTTAGTCCTGTCTGGGGTATCCCAGGCAGGTTTGGAACTGTGAGAGATGAGGGAAGGTTGCCCTATGAGTTTAAGTCTCATGCTTAAAACATGAGGTGGTTTCCTGGGCACGCATGATGGCTTTCCTGGTGGTGCTTCTGGAGAAAAAGGAATGTGGATTAAATACAAATGTGATGGACAGATATGTGTACAGTAGCTCAGTTTCAGGCTGACCAGTGGTCTCTGGGAGAGCCCTGTTTTGTGGTGGGGTCCAAAAAAATTCTCAGCTGATGGCTCAGCATCTGGGGGAGAGAGTTGAGCAGCTTTTTGGCATGGTGATCTTGAGATGTGTGGCAAGGACTGCTGGTTCACTGGACACGTCTGCTGCAGACACTGGACTGGGGTGATGGTCCATTTGGGCTGCAGTGTGTACTTCTGGGGTTTGAATCAGTCCTGGTGGAAGCGCAGCCTCGTTTGTCCTCACTGAGCATCGGCTGGGATCAGGCTGGCTGTGCAAAGTCCTCCCATTGTCCTGACTCACCTTGGGTTCAAGGCCCGCACTGTGGGAGTTTTATCAGTTTTGTTCCCATCATATGCACAAATCAGGACTGGAATACAACCTGCTTGGTTTCTGCCAGAGGGACATTCAGCTTCAGAGGTGTACAAATATTGCCCTGTCTCTGTGTTGGTTGGAGAGATCCTATGGCTACCCTAAAGACCTTCCTTAGGTCTTAGAAAATCTGATTCTCCTATGTTTGTGTGGCTTTTCTTGCTATCTGTAGGTCTAACAGTCTTTCTGTGCTCACTGCGGAGCCATGCAGAGGAACCAGCTGTGTTAGGAGAGTGATCTGAACTTCCACTTTGGACAAACTCGCCTTTCTGTGGGGAAAGGTGAATTCTTGGTACTTCCCACCCCTGTGTGTGCACACTAATGGGTTTTTGAAAGTAAACTGCAGCTGAAGCCTAGGGCTTTGTGGATGCTGGGGTGCAGGAACCTCATGGTTTTGTCTGCATGGCCCTGACATCGCTGATGGTGGAAGCCCTCACTTTGCAGCAACCCAGTGGGTGAATGGGTAGAAAATCAGGCAGGGTTTGTCAAAACTTCTGCCTGGCCTCAGCAGAGTCACTTGCTGCTGTGTTTCTGTGAAACATTCTTGTTTCAGTGAATCAACTTTTCCTTATTCAGAAAAGGACATGGGAAGTTTTGGCTTGTTCTACTTGTGAATGCTTTTAAAGAGAATTTAAACCTGAGGGGTTACATGGGACAAAATGGGTGTTTAAATTTATTTATTATTTTTTGAAACAGAAATACAATATGGAAATGACAAATGCAGTATGGAAATGAGGTGAATGACATCATTTCTCAGAGACGAGCTGGTCCGTTGCTCAGCAGCCTGTCCAGAGCAGGATTGGTGACAATAACCCAGAGCAGGACTGGTGACAATAACCCTTCAATGTGAATGGTTTCTGGCAGGCGTAACTAATTTTATGAGGTTTAAATTGTTTAGGTTAGTGCTTTAAATATGGAACACTATTAAATGCATGGAAAAGTCTAATTTCTCCTGTGACTGCAGCTGTAAATGATCTCCCCTTTTCTGTTGCTAATGCAGCTGGGTGCTCAGATGATAGTGTCACCTGATGGTTGGCAGTTTTGGTTTCTAGGGAACACTTATGCTCTTTTGTTTATTTTTGTTTGGCTGATAATCAAATGTAGTAAATGAGAGAGAAGAGGTGGCCAAAAATATCGATGTTCTGTTTATTCCCACTGTAATAAGTCTTCCAGAGTTTGGGAGAAGGGGAATGAGGCGTGAGTGGACGTGTAACAGTGGGAAATGAGCTGTGAGGCAGGGTGCTACCCTGGACTTGCAGGGTCTTTGCTGGCAGAGAAACGTGGCTTTTCTAGGCTGATTTAGTCCAGGAGTTTTGCTCGTTTTGAATTTCTCTGCACACTGGTGGTGGCCTCTTCAGTCTGGAGTTCTTCAGTCTTAGATTATTCCTTCCCATCCTTGAGTTTCTTCAAGAGCCTTTATACAAAACTTCTCAGTTCTTAGCCACTGCTATTATTTGAAAACAAAGTACTTGATGCTGTACATGAATGGCCTAATGTTTGTACGCCTGCTTTTGTTCTCTCCCTCTTCTGTCCTGCAGGTAATTAAATGCCCTTGCTGTGGATCTTTGCTCTGTTGGCATGCTTGGATGCGCAGCAGCTCCTCCGATAGCTTCTTTTCGTCTGCCCCATTGCAAGAAGATGGCAAAAGCAAACATTACCCGAGACATCATCCACAGACAGATCAAGGTATGTGTTAGCTGAGTGTTTGCTCATGTTGGGTGGGGAGCAGGTACAGAGCTGGTGTCCAGGCTGGGATGGGAACTACTCATGTTGTTGTCTTTGCTTCTGAAACCATCTCTGCTACTTACGTGTTGATAAACTGTGTAAGAAGCTTAAGATAACAAACACACAGGACCTGCCACTACCCTTAATGAAGAGCTGGGATGAAGTATGGCATAACAGGAATACAGTTTTTCTCCCTAGTAGGAGCAAGCCGTGCTAGTTTGACATCAGCAGGGCCGTTCCTTTTGAGTACAGCATTGAAGAGAGAAACACGGCTGCTTGTGTTTGGGCACCATAAAGGACCCTCAACCTGCTTCCCTCATGAGTTTTCTGTCTGTTTCTTTGTGTGCTCTCTTTGTGTGATCTTGCTATCAAAGGTATTTTCTGACTGCAGTAAAGTTAATGATCTCAGTCTCTTTCTGTCTCTTTTTCTTTAAAGAGTGGTGTGTTGCTTCCTTTGTGTAGGGAAAAACTTCTGCGGTGGTCGGATCAGTCATCTGACGGCTGCACTTGTGAAATATCTCTTAGCTACAGCAGGCACAATGGGCAATTATTGCTTCAACTCAGAGGCCTTAAATCATGTGCAGTGTTGCTGGTAATCAGCATTCACGAAAGGGGTCTGTTAGTGCCCAGAATAAGGAACTGGGAGCTTGAATGCTCACTTCACTTTGCAGTTGGGTCCCAAACTTTGTATTATAAGCTTGTAATTTAATCCATGTGCAAAGATTTATTTTGCTGCCCTAACAAGGAAGGGATGGTTCTGTGGTTAGACCGTTAGCCTGGGACTTTCTCACGCTGCCTGCTCTGTTAGACTTTTATGTGTGACCTTGGGAAGATTGCAAAGCCTGACAGTTCCTGTAGGAAAAGCAATATCCTACAGCACAGACCTCACAAAACCACTGTGGTTGCAATACCAAGGCAATTATAAGAGCAGCACCTTACACTGGGCCTAGCAGTGCTTTGGGAATGCTATCTGTAAAAATATGTCAAGGGGTTTGAAGTTTGTAATGGAAAGTTACTACAAAGCGCCTGGTTTGTTTTATTTTTCCTTCAGTCCCCTTTTATGTGTTTCCCTTTTGATACAAATACCTTTTGTTGTGTGGGGTTCATTGGTCTGCAGAGCAGTAATGCAGCACGCTGGTTCTTTGTGTCTGCACTGTGAGTGTTGACAGGTTCCTGGTACCATCCCTGTGGTCTTTGACATCAGTTTTCTCATCTATAAACAGTGATAACGAAGGCTTCACTTGTTTTTCCCTGACTGTAACTTGGCATGGGACAGGGCCGAGGCTGGGATCAGGTCCTAGGAACGAATCTCCTTGGACATTAGATGTTCCATCCAAAATATGACTACCACTCCCTTTCCTTCATGCCTGCCTCTGCAGCTGGCCCTCTTTCATCGAAGCCATCTGCTAACGCATCTGTGAACCCTGTGAGATCACAGGGGAAACAACTGTCCTGCTTTCCTTCACCTTCATTTGTACTGACGCAGTTCTGTGGCAGCTGTTCTCATCCCCGTGGAACAGGCTGTGCTGTGGTACTGCAGCCACAGACTCCTGCTCCATTTTGGATGAAATAAGCCATCTCTAAAGGATGCTGTCTGGTTGCATTCCCCAGGTCTTTGTGCTGTGGTGGTGGTACATCAGGACAGATTCTGTGTAATGGCAGAGTTCTGAGCAGCTGTGCTCTAGTGCTGTGATCCTCAGGCGCGAGTTGCTCCTGAAATCCTTACCAAGGGATAATGACAGGCATTCCCAAGCTCTTCTGTATCTTCTATTTCTGGCCCAAAGTAGGAAACTTACTCTGCCTCTCAAACCTTGTCTTGGTTACCCACCTGGAGCCTGGCAATTAGATAAACATCATTTTAAACCAATTCAGGGGCAAGGATTGCAAACTGCCCACCCGGAGATGATGCAAATGCTGTCTCCCTACTACATGTATCTGGTGCTATGGACACCCCAATGCCTGGCAAGGTCCCTGCTTGATTTTTAGAGTGCTTTAATCTTCTCTTAAATGGAAAAGGGAGTGTTTTCTTTGTGTAGTCAGTGTGGGCCTTGTTTGCCTCGTGCAGGAGAGGGGTGCGTTGGGCTTCGAACGACACTATCACGTCACCGATCCATTCATTCGCCGCCTGGGTCTCGAAGCAGAATTACAGGTAAGTGGGCAATGTTTAAAGAGCAAACTGAGCTCCTTGTTGTACAACTCACTGAAGAAGGGACAGCATGAGGGAATGCATCAAGTTCTCTCTCTTGTCTGGGATAGGTACTGATCACTTAGTCCCCTAAACTGCATTAGAGCCAGGAATAGCTCAGGGAGATCTTGTGTGAGCTTTCTGCGTTACCTAATGCACCGACAAGAGAGCCTTTACTGGGTGTGGATCAGCTAATCCCAGCAGTGGTGCCTGCAGAAGGCAGTCACCAACTGTTGGAGACACTCAGCTCTAGTGCTGAAAAGTGTAGTGTGTTGCCTAAAGAATAGGTTGTTGTGTTGCAATCTGACACAGCTTAAAAAGATCTTGGTTTGGGGGAGGGAAGGATTCTTTTGTCCCCCTTTTCAATCACATGTCCCATCTCAAACGCTGCTCAGTGCTCTCTTAGTCTTCCCTGGTGCTGTTGTTGGTTAATTTGGGTGCAGATGTCTGATACAGTCACCCAGCAGCAAGGTGCTTCTAAAAGAGTTACCCAAAGTGATTTTTCCCTTGTTCCCAGAGAACCTGTGCATGTAATTTGTCAGCCTAGCCGAGGGCTTTTGAAGCAAAGTCACCTTTCCTTGTGTACAGCAGGATTTCAGCTGTAGCCTCTGAGACTAAAATGCCATTTTATTCAACACTACAATTTTTTTTCTGTTCATTTCATTTTGCCTTTTCTACCCCAACTGCTCTAGCATCTCTGTCTTTTCTGGAGGTGCTTATCTGCTATGTGGGTGGGTTTTTTCAGGGTTGGAATTAAAAAACCTGGTATTGGAACAAGTTGTTATGTGTGGGGAGCTTGCTGTGTCCTTGTCTTAGAACAGCTCTGCGTGATAAGTCTGAAGTTTGTGTAATACCATCTTTCCTTTTTTTCTCAGGGTCACTCTGGGTGTGTCAACTGTTTAGAATGGAATGAGAAAGGAGAGTAAGTATGAGGTTCGATTCGGGGCATCAACCAATCGATAATCCCAGGTTCTTCCAAGAGCAGGATGGAGGTCGTCTTATCCTAAGCAGCTGCTTCCCATGCCTGGTGAAAGGGAGCTCGAGCTCCAAGTTTTGAACTGTAGTAGAGCTCACTCTTCAAAAGAAGCTTTATTTTGTTAAATGTATCTGGATATTCTTAGAAATGCCCCTTTAGGGAGTTCAGAAGGGAAATGGTCAGCCTAAGAAGTGGAGATTGAAGGCTGCTTCTCTTCTCTTAAGTGGTATTATGGATTATAATGGATCTTTAGGATTTGCCCAGCTGGTAGTGACTTTTCCCCACCCCCTTCACCATGCTGTTAAAAGCTTCTGCTGGAGGACAAATATATAAGAGAGAGAGGCAGAGCATTTTAGAGGGAAATCAAACTTAAGAGCACTTCTGTTAACGAAGTGAGATAAAGAGTATCTGCATGAGAAATGACTGGATGGAAGGAAGAGCCTATGTTTCTTGAGATGCCTCTTACAAAATCCAAAGTCTATTGGCTGATAGTCTTCAGAATTACTTAGAAGGGAAGATTTCATCTACTTGAAAGAGACCTGGCTACAGTTTAAAACAGCTGACAGTTGGAGATGTCAGATTCTGTTGCTTCAAATGAAGGTAGATGTATGAAGTGAATAATGCCTTGCCATGCCGCTGCCACACCCTACACTTGAAAAGCAGTGTGTGAATCACTAAACACACCCTGGCTTGGGACTGCTGGGCACTTCCAAAGATCAGGAGTGAATGCTTTGGCTTGAGTTTGGGGATAATGTGGAGCAGTAATGCAGCCAGAGTGATGAGGAAAGTGGAGGCCCTGCATTTGCTGTTGACCAAACACTGCTGTTGTTTTCCCCTGTGCCATCTGAATGGGCGGTGAGTGGGTGCAGTGAGCTAAACCAGCAAAACCCACTCAGTTTTGTGTGGAGTTGGTGTTTGGCTGGTTGAGCTCCCAGAGCCATCTGAACGGATTGGTACATGGGAAGCAACAAGAGCATGGAGCTGAGAAGAGAGAGGACATGGGCTTCTTAGAGCTGAATTAACTCAAAGTCTGTCTGTGGTCAAACCGCTTTAAGAAACCGGTCACAGCTTAGGCAGAAGAATACCTGATGGGTGCTTCTTTCTGTCGTAGCTTGTTGGCCTCTGGCTCTGATGACCAGCACACCATTGTCTGGGATCCTCTGCACCACAAGAAACTCCTTTCTATGCACACAGGACATACTGCAAACATCTTTTCTGTCAAGGTATGTGATTGGAAGGTATAAATAACTGACAAAATCAGCAACCTAAGCAGCAAGAGAAAAGCACCTTGCTGGGAAACATTTTCCTGCAAGCAGTTTCCCTCCCCAGATAATATTTTGAATGTTGAGGAAAAAATGCATTAAATCATTAAAGCTCCCTGGCTTAGCTCATTCTCCCTGTAAAGTCAAAGGAAATGGTTTTAGCGCGTTGGGGTGTGTGGTCAAGAGACAATTTTGTGTGTAGTTGGTGACTCTTGAGTGTGCACACTGGCCTCTGTGTCACGTAGGTAATAGCATGGTCATCCCATGTTCCTAAAGCTGTGACCTGCCAGGACAGCTCAGCTGTGTCTGCATGAGCAGCCTCAGCACTTCTCGAGTTTGATGTCACATCTGTCGCCCACAGTTCTTGCCGCACTCAGGGGATCGGATCCTCATCACAGGAGCTGCAGATTCCAAGGTGCACGTCCATGACTTGACTGTGAAGGAGACCATCCACATGTTTGGAGATCACACCAACAGAGTCAAGCGGATTGCCACGGCTCCCATGTGGCCAAACACCTTCTGGAGTGCTGCAGAAGACGGACTAATCAGGTACAGAAGTCGAGATGTTCTGCCCCAAGATTAATTGGATGAGGATCCATTGCAGTATGTACTGTGCACAGATCTGAAGAGAGACTGTCTCTGCACTAAAGGTCCTAAGATAGTCTCTCCCTTTCCTGAAACTGGACAGATTCATCTTGAAATGTAGCCTCCTCCTCCCCTCAGCTCCTGTTTTCCTCCACTGAAGAGGAAGACCAGGAAAGGAATGGCCATGTCAAATGGAAGGGAGATACAGCACTGAGCAACATTTCCCTCCAGAGTCACTGAGACTCTGAAATGAGTGATGTTACTGTAAGAGTCTGTCCCACTTTTCATACAAGCTACTGTTTGTGAGGTCACGACTTGGAGTTTAATTTGGAACTAGAATAAATCTGTACACATTATAGAGCTGGTTTTAATGGTTATCCTGATATTGAGGCCTCGTGTGTATTGAACTGAGATGCATCCAGTAACCTGGCACAAATAACTTTATGCACAAGCCAGATAATTAAGTGTAGGTCGCTGCTGAGTAATTTAAATGTGGTGCTTTGAGTGGTCACCGTGGAAAGCTGACCTCACTCTTATTGCTGCTTCTGTGATCCTTGTGGCATGGGTTGCCTGACTCCCTCTTCCCTGTGCAGACAGTACGACCTGCGAGAGAACAGCAAGCGTTCAGAAGTCCTGATAGACCTGACAGAGTACTGTGGGCAGCTGGTGGAGGCCAAGTGCCTGACGGTCAACCCCCAGGATAACAACTACTTAGCAGTAGGGGCAAGCGGACCCTTCGTGCGGCTCTACGACATACGCATGATCCACAACCACAGGTAGTGGCAGCTGGCTTTTCTGGGCAGAAGGAGTGGAACAGAAATCCATTCAAGGCTCTGATGGGAAGGGGGAGTAGCAGTGGTCTGGCACTGGCCTGTCTCACTGTGCAGTTTTACCCAGTCTTTTCTATCACCCACGGTCTGTTTGATCTGTGTGAGCACACCGGGGTGCTGTGAGGCCGACTTGTGCACGAGGCTTTGCCCTCGTGTGGGTGAACATGAAGTGTCAGCATAGACCAGGCTTCCAGATGTGGAACGCTGTGATTGTAAGACTGTTCTTCTTTCTGGCCAGAAAAAGCATGAAACAGAGTCCTTCAGCTGGAGTGCACACGTTCTGCGACCGGCAGAAGCCCCTCCCGGACGGTGCGGCACAGTACTACGTGGCAGGTACTGGGACCCGTGCTGGGGGTGACTGGTGGGACTTTAAGTTAATGCCTGAAGAAGCAGAGTTCTACCCATCCCACAAGAAACCACTGCTTGGAAGAGCTCTTCTCTGATACAGGGATGCTCCATGGAATTGCAATTTATTTCACTTCTGTGCTCTGAATTCTTGCTTGTATTACCTGTCCACTTTCCCTGATTTGGCAGTGGTGTGTGCTGGTGAGCTGGCCTTACTTCTTTTTGTCTAGTATAAATGTCTTGCTGTCACTTTTATTTGAAAGTCAAGGACTGGATAACCTGGGTGCTCTAGGCTTTCTCTTGGAACTGGTCCCAACAGGGCTGCTGTTCAAAATTTTTTCTGGCATAGAAGAGAAGTGGTTTGTCTTCATCCTGCAGATGAAGAACCAGTGATGCAGTATCTGGGCAATCTAGACAACATTCTTCTCCAGAGTTCATTATTTACTATCTTTTTCACCCAAAATGTTTGTGGTTTTTAAAAGTCTCTTAGAGCAGCATGTTTAGCAGACCAGTTTTGACAGTCTTGCTTCTGATGAGTCCCACTAGAGGATTCCTTAGGTCCCCTGAATTGGTCATGCGACACATCTGCTGTCTGAAGCAAAAGAACCCGTGTGTGAGCTGAATATTTAGGAGCCTTGTTTTGGTCGAGCTAAGAGCTTTATTAAGGAAATCTGATTAGAGGGTCGAAGATGGAAGTGTTTGTTTGCAGATGGCCACAAATCCCTAAAACTGAGATTTGCTGGGTTCTGCAGTCTTCATTGTTAACAAACTAGTTATAATCCAGTCTTCTCTTCGTGTGGAGATGGCCTTGCAGCATTATACCTAGAACTTACGAAAAGGCAGCAGTGCACATCTTTATGTTTTGGTGGCTGATGGAAGGATTCAATAAACAGCAGTAGGCAGTGGAAAACCACTTGGGTGCATGAGCTTCGTGGCATTGCTGTCCTAACAACCTCTCGTAAAAGGGAGCAACTGGGATCAAAGACAAGGATTACTGACTGATATATATGGACCTCTTCTCTCCACAGGACACCTTCCAGTGAAGCTTCCAGACTACAACAACCGGCTGAGAGTTCTGGTGGCCACGTACGTCACCTTCAGTCCCGATGGCACTGAGCTTTTAGTCAACATGGGAGGGGAACAGGTAAGAAGACAGAGTTTGCCAGAAAGCTTCACGTTCAGTTGTGCTTGTAGGGCCACTATACATGGTTGTGCATTCTTTGAAACAGTTATAGCAACTTCTTTGTGAGTGATATGTTTGATTTTAAACTGCTTTCTGATTAATTTGGACTGAATGCTTGGTATTAGGGGTTTATTTGTAATGCTGTTCTGTTCTGGTTTTCCAATTCACATTTCATTCTCTGAAAGAGATAAAAAAAAGAAGAGTTCTGGAACTGACCTTTGCTGACCTAGAAAAGGTTTCATAACTCATTCTCGAGACATCAACCTGCTTCTGTAATAGAATCTAGTGAATAAGGAACTTAGAGAAGCAAAGGCCTTCACCTGGAATATTGATTGCCTTAATTTTAAGCGCTGGGCGATATTCATGGATCTTTTGTAAAGCCTATCAGTGAAATGAGAAAATCCTCCTGTGACAGCATTAATCAGCATGGATTAAAGAGGAACTTTGCTTGTGGGCAGGTTACTCTGTGGTTGTCCTCCACAGATCTCTTTCTTACACTTGCACTCATTCTCTTTGAGAGAAGGCACTGAGTTAGATAAATTGTAGGTCTGATCTGGGTTGTCAGTTCCTATACCAGCATGGTTCTAAATTACAGCTTTGCAGGGCTGCTTTCAAAGTTTCTTAGGAAGTCCTGGTTTCAGCTTTTGCCTTGGTGTAATGTAACACCTCTCTTCTGCCAAGGAATTATTTGGTTTTGATCACTGTGTTAATTAAAGTAGTTAACATCATTTTAGAGCTGAAGCTTTCTGAGCAGGTTAGTTTGTGGTCAGATCATCTTTTAAGTTCCTCTTAGGCGTGGAGAGGGCTTTCTTAACCTCTTGAGTAAGAAAAGGGCCCTGTTTCTCAGCATTATAGAACCCAGCAACATAGAACGTGCTGTGGTACTGCTGTCATTCTGCATGTACGTGTCTGTAATTAAGATTCCTGGTTACAAAACTGGAAATAGCAAAGCACAAATCCAACCCTCTTTTATTTCTGTGACTTGAGCATCCATGTTTCACTGAGGGAGGGGTTTCTCATTCTCTTTTTCCATTCCTCAGGTCTATTTGTTTGATCTAACATACAAACAGCGTCCATACACTTTCCTCCTCCCGAAGAAGTGCCATACTTCAGGGGGTAAGTACGGTGCTGTCATGAAAGCGAGTGGAAGGCAGAGTGATATTGTGTACTACACAACTCTTTGTCAAGATGTAGCACAATCCAGGCAGGAACTAGGAAGATGAAGTAGGGCATGGCTGTTGCTGGGCTGTTTCTTTGCTGCCGTTTCAGTTCATACCCTGAGTTCTAAAACCCTTTTACAGAGTGAACAAAACGTGTGTCTTGAGGGGAGAAGGGGGCTGTTGAGAGGTGTGTGCTTGTGTGAACTAAGGAGAATGCTTTAAGCATAAAGTAGACTTTGCAGAGGGGTTGAGATCCTGGTATCCTGCCTTCAACTGACAGGGGAAACTTTATGGCATGGAAATGGAATATTATGGAATATTGGTTTTATTTTATAAAGCTTACTAATAAAATGTAGCATCTGTCTTTTATCCCCTTAGACGCCTGTTAGGAAGGAGACAGAACAGTTTCTTCCCTAGTCTAAGAATCTGTTTTGGCACTAATATCCCTCCAGGTGATGAGATAGTTGAATCAAAAAGTCATTTATTTGATGAGTAAGTGCATCGAAAGGCCCTTTTATTCCTGGCCCTGTTTCTTACAGGGCCTGTTGGTACACAGATACTGCAGGCAGCACACAGCGTTATTCCCCAGGGAGAGGCTGACTCTGATCAGGGAGTGTTCCCTGCTCAGCCCCTTCCCTGTTCTCGGAGTGCTCTGGCAGAGTTTGATCTGTGTACTCAGCACACCTTAGGCCTTAATCTAACACTCACATCCTGGTAGTAAAGACATGCCCTGCCTGCCTTTCTTTTCTGTCCTGAATGCGTGTGGGTGATCTCTGCTGTGGTATCTGGTGAGGTCACGCTGGGCAGTGTTTGAACAGGCTCGTGGTGGTGCAGTTGCAGCAAAGACTCCACCCTGTTGGGCACAGAAAGTTCAGGGAACGGCTGTGGAAAGCATTTATCAGGACAAAGGCTGAACTTCATGTGCATGTGAGTCTCTGCACACTGAAATCTCTGAGCAGTTCACCTGAAGGACATGGATCTGTGGGAACGGGTCCAGAGGAGGCCACAAAGATGTGGGTTGGAGCACCTCTGCTATGAGGACAGGCTGAGAGAGTTGGGGTTGTTCAGCCTGGAGAAGAGAAGGCTCCAGGCAGACCTTGGAGCAGCCTCCCAGGACTGAAAGGGGCTCCAGGAAAGCTGGGGAGGGGCTCTTGATCAGGGAGTGCAGGGATAGGATGAGGGGAACATCTTTAAATTGAAAGGTGGAAGGTGTAGATTAGATATTGGGAAGAAATTCCATGAGGGTGGTGAGGCCCTGGCCCAGGTTGCCCAGAGAAGTGGTGGCTGCCCCATCCCTGGAGGTGTTCAAGGCCAGGTTGGATGGGGCTTTGAGCCCCCTAATCCAGTGGCAGGGGGTTGGAACTGGATGAGCTTTGAGTTCCCTTCCAACCCAAACCATTCCATGATTCTCAGGCATTGTCCCCGATTTCGCAACCTGCGAAATGCTGCAGGAGCACTCCCAGCTGCCACGGAAATGCACTTTGTGTAAATTTATGCTGAATATTTTCTATAGAGATGGCAGTTGGTGTTACTGCCTGGCCTTCAGAGGTTTACTTCACCCTGAACTCCTCCTTGAGCAGTAGGATGAGAAAAGAAGGAATTCCTGATGCTTGCTTCCTTTTATTTACTGGATTCCTTCAGTGTTTCTACTCATCCTCCTTGTTCTATTATATGTTCAACACCTTTTCTTTCTGATTCTTTATCTGAGTGGATCTAAAATACAAAGTTACTGATGTTACTAAGGGCTTTTGCAGTTTTAAATGTGAGGCTTCTTCAGGCACTCTGATCATGGCCCAGACTCACTCTGAAGGGGAAGCTCAGTTCAAACTGCCCCCTCATTGTGTCTGTATGTGTAGTTCTGGGTTCTGTTCTAGTTCTGAATAGAAGTTCTGACTTCTATTGTGAAGGATCCTGAGATCTTGTAGTAAATGTAAGAAGGCAAATCAAACCCAGGTGGGACACGTGGAATCACGGACATTTTATTTCTGCTTGGAATGGGACTGTGGTGTGAGCCTGGCTCTGAAGTAAAATCAAAACCTGAAACTTCAGATATGAATTTGGATAATCTACTCCACTACTCAGCATGGCTGTTTATTTATTTTTTTTCCCCCTGACCTTCAGAAGTGCAGAATGGAAAAACCTCTACCAATGGAGTGTCGAACGGCATCCATCTCCACAGCAATGGCTTCCGCTTGTCTGAGGGAAGAGCACACGTGAGGTAAGGGACAGATCTGCCTACATGAAAGCTCTACAGCTTTGTTCATGTCCCTTTCCTCTTGCCAGGGTTAGATGCTGCTAAACGAGGTGCAAAGCACAAATCCACTTTGTGTGTTGACTTGATTATCAAGTTGTCTCTGTCCTAGGAGCTCTGTTTGCTCCTGCTGTGTGGGCTATGAACAAGAGCAGATCAGGCAAGAGAGTTCTGGCAGAGGATTTTTCCCCTCGTATGAGGGGAACTAAGAAATGACTTTTCAGGCCTGGAAGCAAGGTGTTCGTAGTTCTCCTGAGTGGTTGTTACTTCCTGGCCTGCAGGAATTGTGTCTTGGTAGATGGGAAAGGCTCTCAGGTCTAAAGAGCCTTGCTTCCCCTTGCCATTTTTTTGGTCATCTGCCTCATGCAAACTGAACTGAAGCAGCCAAAATTCCTTTATGACAGTCAATTCTTTACTCCTGCATATGAGCTAAGTATGAATGGAGAGCCTGCTTTTATTATTCCTGCTGCTTGCTTTCTTTAAGAGCAAAATGCAATTGGGACGAAGCAAAAGGAGCCTTGAAGCACATCTTGCTGACTGGTTTTGCTCCAGCTGATAAGACATGGTTAAAAGTCGACACAGTTGCTTAATACCATATATGGGTAGTCTAGGTTCCAGCAAAGTCACTTTGTTGGATGTTTTCGGCTTGTTTCCTCTAGATGGCCCCTCCAGCACGGCGGCGGCGATGTGGCTGGATGCTGCTGAGCATCAGCCCTGTGCAGCCCTGACAACTCGGGTGCTTCATTTGCTTCTGAATTTGCTTTCTGTTGGTGCTAAAAGAGGGCTGGAAATGCTCTTTATGCAGTCAAAGCAAAGATGTTTTGGTGAGGTCTGAGGGGTTTGATGCTTAAAGTATCCACTGTTCAATTTTGAGTATGTGTTTGTATATATAGAAAAAATGACAAGGATCAAATGGGGGCCAAAAAGGAACCTTCCTCCTCAACTCAGCCTACTCAAGTTCAGGGTCTTTTCTGCCTATTTCTGAAACTTTTGGTGTTAACTAATGCTTGCTGGGCCTTGCTATGTGAAAATGAAACACTACAATCATTTAACTGGTGTTATCAGAGCATTAGCACGTGAGACTTACCTGTGCTCCCTTCTTCTTCCCCTTCAGTCCCCAGGTGGAGTTACCTCCCTATCTGGAGAGGCTCAAGCAGCAAGCCAACGAGGCCTTTGCATGTCAGCTTTGGACTCAAGCCATCCAACTCTACAGCAAAGCAGTCCAGAAAGCCCCCAACAATGCCATGCTGTATGGAAACAGAGCTGCTGCCTACATGAAGCGCAAGTGGTAAGGAAGCAGAGAATATCTGAGAGCTGGTGCTTGGCTTCTGAGAGTCACAGATACCTTGTTGTCCACTGTGGAGCACCTGGACCTGGCTTCCTTCTGTACAGAGCAGGGCTGGGGTTATTGGATCAAACCGTAAGTGGATCACCTCTGGCACAGACCAAGGGGATTGCACAGCAGCATGTGTTGGGGAAATTACAGCCCCAGATACTGCACAGGCAAGCACAGCTGGTGGTAGCTCATCATTTTGCCTGCTGGCATGCTGAGTAACGTTCTGTTCCTTTCCTGTCTTAAAAGAAACCAAAAATCCACTTCTGAGTAACAGCGTTGTGAGTGACTCCAAGGGTGTTTGCATTTCTTTGGATAGTTCTGATCTGCATTAGAGTGTGGCTCTAAATCTGCTGAAAACAGATGAGGTAATGGTTGTAACTCCGTATCTCGTGATATGAGGTTGTTGTAGGGCTGCCTCGTTGCTGCTTTATCCAAGTAACCCATGCAACCCATGCTGCAGCCAGCCAGCAGTGACCTGGTGGTTCCTGGGTCACCCCAACTAACCCACATCCCCCTTGAGCAGAAGCAAACCCCTCTGAGGGATCTGGGGAGGTGGCAACTGGTGCCTCAGAGTCTGGGGGAGATTCTATCTTGGTTGCAAAACACTCCTCTAGCCTCTGCAGTAGGTAATGCCTTCTCTGACCAGTAGCCAGGGCTGCATCTGCACGATACAGCTGAGTTATTTTAGTGTCTGTCCCCTTGAGCAGGGGAAGACTGAGGAGAATGACTTGCCATTAACATATTTAAAATAGCTGTGGTCCTTCATCTACATTTGCTTTGTGAGGATATCCTTCTTCCCTCCCTGCTGCAATCCTCAGTATGAATTCTGCCATCTTCTTGCCAAGATAAAGAGCAGCCAGCAGTTGTTGTGACTGTTGGTAACTGGCCTAGTGGCTGTTTTGCAATAGCAGAGGTTTGGGAGCTGCCTCAAAAAGACCTCAGTGTTCAGAGGGAGGAGAACAATAGGTTGGGATTAAGGAATGGAGGACAGAAGCTGAGTGCTGATCTCATGAATGACATTTTTCTTATAGGAATCATTTTTCCCCGAAGGATGTTGGCAGATCTGAACCTTTCTGTGTGTCAGCTAATGCTTTGCTACAGTTTTTGGTAGCAGGGAGATGTGAAAATGTATGCACAGTGGGTTTCTGTGGAGAGCAATGATTAGAAATTAAATAGTACTGAGCTGATACCTTCTCAGGCACATTAAAGACAGGCATTTTTCTGCTCAAAACAGCTAGTAGTGTCTGGCAGAACGTGGCTGTGTTGTCTCTGAGGAAGGTGAAGCAGTTGGACAGTGACACCCATGATGAACCACCTTGTGTTTCAAGGTGCTCTTCACATTGGGAACAGGAACAGCTCTGGACCACCCTGCAGGATCCTGCAGGTCTTGCTTTGGCCTCATTCTCTGAACAACAGAGAGATCTAGAAGAAAGGAAGGTCTGTAATTTCCTGATGTCCTCTTACTCATCTCCCTTAAGATGCTGCTTGTACTCTGCAGCACTTCTGAGCCCATCATTGTAAAACTTGCTTGTAGGAGCCAGCTGCATCGCTCTCCAGATTGCTCTCCTCAGTCTCTGTTGACAGTGCTTGGCTGATTCCTGGTTAGAGCATTTTTTGCACAAGCTGTCAAACCTGTAACAATGGGTGAAGTCGGTGCCTGCTTTACATCTCAACGTGTACCATTTTCACACCAGTCTTTTGGGCTGTCTGGCACTGGTGGTTAAGGTTGAAGGATTTTTGAGGGTAGCAAAGCAGCTAATAGCTCAATCAGCTCTGAAAATGTGAGACACCCATCTGTTATCATAACAGGTAACTTGCATTCCCTCTTTCTTTGAAAAAAGGGGCCTGATGCTGTACATCCAGCCTCCTCAGTGCTGCAAAGACAGCCCTCGAGAACCATGTTTCTTCTGCTCTGCTGCAGCTCTCGGGAGCAGGGCTCTCCTCCTTGTGTACTGTGCTAGCAAGCAGTAATACATGGCCAATATCCACCTAGACAGGAGGGATCAATAGAAGGAAAAGGTGCTTGTGGCACTGAATAAGCACTGCTTAGCATGTCACCCCAAGATCTGGGGCTCCCTTTGATGAGTAGGGACACAGGAGCACCTCTTCCTTCATGTGATCTAAAGCCGTCGCCCTATGGCAGGTAGAGGGTGATTCACCCTCTTCCCCCTGAGACTGGTTCAGACTTTGGTAGGTGTGATGCACATAGGGTGCAGCTGTGAAGCATCATTGTTATTATTACTGTTGGCCATCTTATGGAGACTTGGCACCCTCTGAAGATGATTTCTTACTAAGATCTGAACTCAGTCTCCCCTCTTGCAGCTGAAAATGGTTCCACTTCATTCCATCCCTGCACTCCCTGATCAAGAGCCCCTCCCCAGCTTTCCTGGAGCCCCTTTCAGGACTGGAAGGCTGCTCTAAAGTTTCCCCAGAGCCTTCTCTTCTCCAGGCTGAACAACCCCAACTCTCAGCGTGTTCTCCTATGGGAGGTGCTCCAGCCTTGCATCATCTCTGTGGGTCCTCTGGACTCTCTCTAACAGGTCCCACGTCCTTCCTGTGCTGAGGAAGCATAGTCTCTAGTAACTGTAAATAGGATACAAATTTTCATTATGATACCATTCTGATATAATGCTTATTTCTGTAACAAAGATTTTTCTTATGAAGGTGAGAACAGCCTGCTGCTTTAGATGTTTGTCTGTTGGGGCTATGAAGTGTGGTGGTTGTGCAGCTCCTTCTTGAGGGCTACAAGTGGCTGTGCCTGGGCAGGAAAAGGTGCTGCCACCCTGTGCCTCCACAAAGGGGCACGCGTGAGCTGCCGTGCTCTGAGGAGGCCCTGCTCGCCTTGCAGGAGAGGCCTTGTGTCTGCTTGGCCAGAGGGCTTGTGCATCCTCCATCTTCAAAGGACTTCCCTAAGTGTGTTCTATCCGTGAGCTCCGCTCTGCCGGATTTAAAATGGCAGGTCAGGGCTTGCTGGGCTTCCCTGGGTGGTCAAATTACAGAGCTGCCTGTGTATGCATGGAGGAGTGTTCAAGAAGCTGGCCTTGGTCAGATGGTGCCCCTGAGACACAGTAAATGCTATTAGTGTGTGAGCTCGTGGGTGTTTGCTTGCATAGAGAGAATCATAGAATCAGAATTGTAGAAGGATTTGGGTTGGAAGGGACCTTAAAGCCCACCCGGTTTCACCCCCTGCCATGGGCAGGGACACCTCCCACAGGATCAGGGGGCTCAAAGCCCCATCCAGCCTGGCCTTGGAACACCTCCAGGGATGGGGCAGCCACCACTTCTCTGGGTAACCTGGGCCAGGGCCTCCCCACCCTCATTGTGAAGAATTTCTTCCTAATGGCTAATCTAAATCTTCCCCCTTCCAGTTTAAAGGCACTCCCCACCCCATCTTATCACTACAAGCCCTTTTAAAAAGTCCCTCCCCAGCTTTTCTGTGGGTCCCCTTCAGCTACTGGAAGAGAGAGCTGGCAACAAGTGGCTTTGTTGAAATCTGGGGAGCAGAAGTGGAAAATATATTCTGTTTCTGTTCAGGTTATCTCATCCACCGCTGCCTTTTCTGCAGGGACGGGGACCATTACGATGCTTTAAGAGACTGCTTGAAGGCCATATCCTTGAATCCATGCCACCTGAAGGCCCATTTCCGTCTTGCCCGCTGTCTTTTTGAACTCAAGTACGTGGCAGAAGCACTGGAGTGTCTGGATGACTTTAAAGGGAAGTTCCCAGAACAAGCACATAGCAGTGCCTGCGATGCACTGGACAGAGACATCAACGCAGCCCTCTTCTCCAAGAGCGATAACGGTGAGTGCCCGTGTTCAGGGTGGTTCTTCAAGGTTATACTAAAATCTAATTATTGGACAAGGAATTTTTCTCCTTAAACTGCTCCTCTGAAGTAAAGCTCTGACTTCTGAGGGAGATTGACTGTTACCATGCACAAAAACTGGCCTGAACCTGTTTTTCAGTCCTGGTTTGCTCTTGGGTGAGTGTGATAAAAGGAGTCTGATGTACCCAGGAGATAATCTGGAAGGAAGCTTGTGCTTCTAAGCCTTGCTGGAGTTGTCCTTAACTCTTCTCTAAAGCTGTTGAGTTCTCCCAGCATGCTTTCTGTTTGCTGACAACGTATTCTTCTCCAAAGCGTGATGAGGGAAATGTGTTTTCTTTCCAGCTGAAGACAAGAAGGGCGGTGGCCCCGTTCGGCTGCGAACCACGGGCCGCAAGGATTCCATCTCAGAGGATGAGATGGTGCTGAGGGAGCGCAGCTACGACTACAAATTCCGATATTGTGGCCACTGTAACACTACTACAGACATCAAAGAGGCCAATTTCTTTGGCAGGTATGTTGGCAGAGCATAATAGGAATGCAGGGCAGGAGTGTGAGCAGAAGCAGAACGCTCTCTGCCGTTGGATGAAGCCTCACGCGTAGCTCCATGTGACTGTTCATAAAATTACACTGATGCTGGTTTGCAGGGTTGAAAAAGATGACAGAAACGCTCCTTGTGTGGCTGCATGAGTAACTGCTTCAGCAGCAGATCCACAGTTGGGTTAGCCTTTCAGAAAAGCCATTTGGGATTGAAAACATGGATGCTGGGGATGGTGGGAACCAACACGGAAAGCTTTATCTAGATCCATAGGCATGAGGGGTGGCAACTGCTGGTTGTGGAAAGCAGCTGGGATTCTCACGTGTGGTAGAGCCAAGCTTTGGCTCTGAGCTGTGGTCTCCAGTCTCTGCTCCTCTCGCCCTAGCAATGCACAGTACATAGTCAGCGGGTCGGACGACGGCTCCTTCTTCATCTGGGAGAAAGAAACCACCAACCTTGTTAGAGTGCTGCAGGGAGACGAGTCCATTGTGAATTGTCTCCAGCCTCATCCCAGTTACTGCTTCCTGGCCACCAGCGGCATTGACCCGGTTGTACGACTGTGGAACCCTCGGCCAGAGGTGAGACTGTGGTGGTGTCATGAGGTGTGGCACGCACAGGTTTGTCCTGTGGGGAGCTCTTGAGAGTTGACCCCTCTTTGGTCCTAGTGCTGCTGTGCTGAGTTCTCTCTCTGCTTGTCTTGCAGAGTGAAACCCTGAATGGTCGTGTGGTGGTAGACATGGAAGGTGCTTCCCAAGCAAACCAGAGACGAATGAATGCAGACCCTCTGGAGGTGATGTTGCTCAACATGGGGTACCGGATTACAGGACTGACCAGTGGTGGGGCTGGAGGCTCAGATGATGAAGACAGCTCAGAGGGGCAAGTCCAGTGCCGGCCCAGCTAAAACAGAACTGCCTCTCCTTCCTCTAATTGTTTGGCTGAAAGGGAACCTGGTTTCCTTGGTCCTGAACTTTCTCTGATGAATGACTGCACTGTTTCGCACTATGCACAGAGTAGGACAAGCTGGCAGGGGCAGGAGCGGCCGTCTCTTTAAACCACCACCACCACCTCCTCCTTCTCCCGTCACGCTACCGAGCAGCATGGCAGTGCAGTCTGGGGTTTGCCTTTAGTGGAATTTAGTCCCAACAGGGGTCTTTGAGTTGTCTGTAAGCAGTGTAAGCTGGTGATTCATTTTCCAGAGCTGCTGTACGATTTGGTACAGAGGGGTGTTGCCTGCATTTGTGCATTCGCAGGGGGGATGTGAAATTCCTGAATAAAAAACAAACCTAGGGCAGGGGTTATAGAACGATTTCACTGCAGTGATCTTGGTCTTGAAGGCTCGACTTTGCTTTTGTGCTGCAGGCCTGTTTAGAGGTCCCTGGCTTAGGGTTGTTGGCCATGAAACGCCTGTTTTGTCCCATAACATCTTTCTCCTGGCTTCCATCTCTAAC
The DNA here is from genome assembly GCA_033558185.1 of Dromococcyx pavoninus. Lineage (NCBI taxonomy): Eukaryota > Metazoa > Chordata > Aves > Cuculiformes > Neomorphidae > Dromococcyx > Dromococcyx pavoninus. The sequence goes on along the minus strand of JAUMJL010000365.1, from coordinate 206,620 downwards.
ACGTTGTCACCGGAGGTAGTTGTGTTGTATTAAGGACTGGATATTGCCTGTCTTGTCCCTGGGCATCTGTCTTAGTGGATGAATTGGTGAAGACGCTGAGCATGTGCAGCTCAACAGAGCAGGGTGTGCTTGCCCAGCTCTGATACTTAGTTCTAAGTCTAGGAACCTGTGGAGAAGGGTGAGAGTGATGGCAGCAGGTTTGATCAGAGGCCTAGGGCTCGCGTGGCTAATGCTGCTGAGGAAAGGGGCTGGTAAGAGCGCTCTTCCAGAGCATCTCTCTCTGTTGCCCAAAGGGTGTCAAGCTGTAGTCACCTCCTCTCCATGTCACCTTGTGCTGGAGCTGAGAACGTTACCACCATGGATCTGTTGCAGCTGAAGTGTTGAGCATTTAGACAGCAGTGTTTTTGTGCAGTTAGCTGCTCTGTCTTGGCTAAGGTGGGGCTTCTCCACCTCATTGTTGGTGTCGCATCCGATGGCTTAGTGGTCCTCTCAGGACCCCTCCTTCTTCTTCCTGCTCTCCGCACACTGGCTCCAGCTGCACAGCCAGGAGTCCACCTAGAAATGCAGCACTGTACTTCCATTCTTTCCCTTCTCATGTAACTTGCAGCCCTGTTTTTCTCTCTTGCAGTTGCCAAACTCTAAATATCAAATAGATCTTACGCAGCTGTGCTACAACCGAATCCGAAGAGGTTGTTTTTTCTAGGACTATCAACTAAGACCAAAGAGCCCCTGGAGATCTTAACTGCTCTGCGCTGTCTCGTATCTCTTCCTGCTGAAGGTCTGAACATGCTAACCTTGGTCCCAGGGGTGTGAGCTGTGTGTCTGGGAGTGTGTGCGCGTGTGTGTGTGCTGCGTTAGGGCTCTTCTTCCATGTGGTGCAATCCCTGGTCTTCCTGCTGTGGAAAGATGAGGCCTCCCTGTCCTTCACTGGCTGCTTCTGGCTGCCAGGCATTGATGAGTGAGACTGCGCAGTGCTGGCTGATCGAGGTAGCTGGCAGCTTCTCCCTTCCAGAACAGTCTTTATGAGATGAGTGAGCCTTGTGCAGGAGAGAGAGAGGTCACAGAGGCTCGTAGCTGGCAGCGTCTCTCCAAGGACACTGTTCCCTGCAGAGAGAGATCCCCCTCAGCCCTTGCAGTTGCTGTGGAGCTGTCTGGGATGTGATCTCTGCCCCTCAGGCAAACATGACCACCCTCTCTTTCACGTGTGGGTGAAACCAAGCCTTAGCAAACCCCGGTCTTGTTGGGACCATGCCCCTTGCTGCCCAGAAACAATGGGCTACGCTTGTGCTCTGCTGAGCTCTGGTGGCAGACTCGCCCTCCATCTTCTGCTGAAGCAGAGCTCTCCTGGGACGGATCCTCACTTGGCTGCTGAGGGCACGGTTGCTTATTTCCAGCGTGGCAGATGTGGCTGCTTGCTCAGTTTACCTGTTTGGTTGTTCCAGGTTCCCCCACCCCAGGGGTTCTCTGGCACTCGATGCTCTTCAAAACCCAGAGGCAATAGAAAATTCTTCTCACTTGGGTGGCTTTTTTACATGGTCTGGCCTTTACTTTTATTGCTCAAGGCTTTTCTGCTAGACACATCCTCTTTTTTTTTCCCCCTCTTCTCCTCCCACTCTAACTTTTTTTTTTCAGCTTCCAGTAGACAACGTCTGCAGGCTTTGATTTCTAAACTGAGTGACTGAGATGGAAAGCTCTGAAGAGAACAGACCTCTCCCTCCCCATTCACCTTTTGCTGTGGCAGCTATTTTTCGTTGTTTTTACCCTTGTGAGACAGTGCAGCTCTTTTACCTGCCGGTTGCAGTGTGAAAACTATAAGATTCCCTGCCTCTGCAGTGGATTGCTTTTTTTAATGGCTGCTTTGGTTAAAAGAGATAAATAATAATGGGAGAGAAGGGGAGAGAAAAATCTTTCTGCCTCCAGCCCCCTTTCCCCTTGTCACAGGCAGATTACCTGCTTCATAGCTTGTTAATGAGGAATTTGTATTTATTGGTGAAGGAAAAAACATGCTGGGGAGGTAGGGAGAAGATGTTGCTTTATTGACCTCTGCTGTTTACTTCTACCCCCTCTTTGGGAAAGCTTCTTCCTGCTCTTTCTGGTTAACTCTTTCTAGCCTGGGATATGCAGGGATGCCTCCTTTATTTTTGTACTCTAGCAATGGGCTCTCCGTTAGGAGACTCTAGGATTCTCTTAGTGTCGCAATGACCATTGCTTCTCGCTTTTTCAAGTACTAAAGATGATCATCTCATAAACTTTGCCCCTGCAGTTGTAGAGGTAACACACAAGCCTTACTGCCCTCATTAGAAGGAGCAGAAAACTTGTTTCTCTGGTCCCCGGAAGAGAAAGGGTTAAGCAATTAAACAATTCTTTGTTCTAGTTCTTTCTTGGTGTCATTTTGTTTGGGGGATTGTTCTGGCTTTGTTCTGCCTTTCTCCTTGGAAGTGGAGGAGTGTGGGTGGAAGTGAAAGAGGGTGGGTGGAAGTGGACAAAGGTGGGTGGAGGGTGGCCAGGTTGGGCTGGATGTTCTTCCTGGAGAATGGAAGCCCCACTTAACTTGAGTGGGAAGGCGTCTGGGAAGCCTGAAGTGTGGGCTCCTGAGCTGTGGTGGCTCCTGCTTTAGCGCTGATGTTAGTTTTTCCAGGTGTGGGAGCTCAGATCCGTTGGTGGAGCAAGGGCTGGGGCTGTTTGAGAGCACCTCCAGCTTGGTTTAGAGCTAAAGCTGCAACCATAGAACCGTAGAATAGAAAGCCAGTTTGGGTGAGGATGAAAACAGGAGCCTGGGGCTGCTGGGGAAGAGAGAATGCACACATCTTGCAGAAAGTGGTGCTGCAGTGGAGCTGGTTTCTTTGATCTGGTTTTGTCGAGGGGGGGTAAAGTTGATAAAATCCTCTTTGAGTCCCTGCTGAACTCAAGAGTTGGAGGTGAGCGAGAAGGGACAAAGCTGAGAAGGGAAAACAGTCCTTCCATGCTTTTTAGGTCTTTTTTAACCAGCCTCTTGCCCTGGAAGCAGAGCCCTGGTGACTTAAGCTGTGGGGCAAACCCCAGGTCACCGTGTTACTGCCCTGAGATGTTTCTGCTGTCAGAAACAGTGCACTCATTGCCTTAAAGTGTCTCGCACTCAGCGTGGTGTGTTGGACATCAGTGTTTGGACCCAGAGATGATCCCTTGCTAAAGGATATCGCAAACACGCTTTCTCCTCTGGGCTCCTGCTGCAAAACCTCCCGAATATTTCCCTGCCCTCCAAGCTGGGGAATGCCAGGCCTTAAATGAGAGTTAGAAAACCAGTCTGCTCTTTTCAGAATCCATTTGAACTCTTCTTTTACAAATTCCCATTGGACACCTTTCAGCCTTTTGAGGCCTCTTCATTTCAAATCCTGCCTGATCTAAATTATTGCTCTAAGACAGCTCTGCTCTAACAAAGCAATGTGCATCCACAGCTGGAATTGGCAATCAAGCTAATTAGGTCAGATCTTGGACTGAGTGGCTGGATAAAGAGGAAGCTTGGAAGGGGAAGCTGAGTGGTTGAATCGTGGATGGAAAGGGCTAGAAGGACCCAGAAAATGAGTTTTATATGTAATTTGGGTAATGGAAAGGGGTTGAGGTAGGAGAGGAGTGATATGCTTTGGGATGTGAGGAGAGGAACAATCACAGCGCTACTGATGAGTTCACTTTTCTCTGCTGTAGCTGTCGGCAGCTCCGGGAACAAATCTGGAACGGGCTCAGGGTGGCTCCTGTCTGAGCAAAATGGGAGCAGGATGGCAGGAAGCTGTCTGCTGTTGCTGCAGCAAGGGATTCAGTCCTCTCTGCCTGTTACTCCCCTCGTAGCTTATTCAGGCCTTGCTTTGGAATTCCACCAGGGCTGGCAAGGAGAGAAGGTGGATTTCATAGCGAGAGATTGGCGTGACCCACGCTTGGCTCTTTGAGCTCTTCCACTTTGTCCTCGTGTCCCTGAGAAACTGGTGGCTTTCCCTTTAAACCTAAAAGTTGCCCTGTGAATTGGCTGTCAGAGAGAAGGAAAAGCAGCTTCCAAATGACAGGGAAGCAGACCTGAAGGTGCAAGCCGAGGGGTGCGATGGCTTTGGGACAATGCTTTGCGGGGTGGGTGGCTGAGCCTGCGGCTGTTCTTGTGCTTGGGAGTAGCACCATCATCAATACAGATGCGAGAGACGTTTCTGGTTCATGCTGAGTGATTAGAGGCTGTCAGCTTGCAGCAGGCACACACCACGGGAAAGGGAACAACAACAACAAAAAGAAAAGGCAAAGCGACCCAGCCCAACCTCACCTCCGGGGCGGAGGAAGGACGCCAGGGTGTCCTCCCTCAGCCTGTGCCTGGGTGACATTTTCCAAGCGGTGGTGCCTGCTGCCGCCTCAGTTGTCAATGTCAGAAGGGGGAGGGGATCTCTCTTCCTTGAGTGGTTTGGTTCTGGCAGGCCCTGTAATGTTTGAGCTGTCACAACAGGGAAGGTTCCCAAGGAAGCCGCTTACTGAACAAGAGCTGGCTGGGTGCCTGCTGCTTTCAAGCTCCGGGATGAGCCAGGGTAGAAAGGGGAGGTGACCAAATCCTTTCCAGGCCAAGCTCCATGGTGGTGGACAAGCCCAAACCTGTGGTCTGGGTCACTCCTTCATGGAGGTGACAGGCTCTCCTCTCGGGAAGGCTCCAGGGTGTGAGGGATGTGCTGGCACCTGCAGTGAGCAAGCAGAGACATTGTCCTGAGGGCCTACGAGAGGTAGAGCTGGTTCCCTGCTGCCAACGGGTGAGAGGAGCCATCGATGGCGAGTTGCTGGCAGGAGCAGGAGTGAAACCTTTTGTTTCTCATCAAATGAGAGATTGCAAAACCAGCAATGGCAGTTTTCCTGCTCCGTGCATCGATCCAGCACTGTAGTCAGACAAGGGAGCTGCAGTAAAAAGCCTGGCCTTTAATTTTATGCATGGAGAACTTCTTACCTGCTCTCCCCCTCCCAGATCCTCCCCCCCTGCAGTTTCTTTTCCAACTGCAGCTATTTTTCCCTGCTGACTTCAGGTGTTTTGTATTCTGCTTAGATCAATAGCGGGAGAACAGCATCAGCTTTCCAGTTGTCACTAGGAAGACCCTGCTGTCAGGTGCAGCTCACCCGTTCTCTGCCAGCGCGGTGCTGGGGATGGAGAGCCCTTCTGCTTGCCTGACGAACACAAAGAAAGCTGTGCTGTACAGGAGGGCTCTATTGATTTGGAGTTTTTTAAATCCAATCTGGGGAGAATGGTGTTTTTCCCGTGCTCTGGCAGCTGGGTTTGCCTTCCTGCACCTAGTTCAAGAGGGAATAAACTGGGATGTGGGAAATGGATGGGGGAGAGTATGAGGTGTCCCTGCTGCCTGGCTTTGCCAAGGGCGCTGGTCCCTGGTGATCTGCTGCTCAGTGGCCTCCGAGACACCAGCAGGAAGAGCAAATCCATTGCCTAATCCGACAGACGTGCCAGGACCACGTTAGCCGACAGGAACACTGGCCCCTATTCATACATTTTAACAATCTCTGATATTTATGTTAGCCCGGAGCAAATCCGTGCCGGTCTTTTCCTTCATTGAACAAAAAGTGTTCACTTGAAACACATCCAACCCTTGTGGGCATCTTCTGAGTGCCCAAATAGGAAGTGGCCATTAGAAACCAAAGCACCAGGCATGGCTTTGCTCTCCGCAGTGTCCACATTTCCTCAGCTTTCCCTCCTGGAAACTGGACTGTTGTGTGAATTCCCTCCCCATCAGATTCCAAGGAGCACGATTGCAGGCTCTTGGTCTGCTCTGACGCTGCAGCATGACGTGAGCTGCGCTGCGCCAGTGCCGGGGGGATGGCTCTGCTTCCACCCAGATGCCTCGGGAGCAGCCTTCCTATTTGGAGGGGCTGTCTGAAAACACCCTCTAGACTAGGAAATAAGGTGGGACATTAGATGATCTCCATAGAAGTGAGGATTTGTAGTCGTCAGTGCGTTACTAAGCTAGTTGAGTCAAAGCCTGCATACTCACATGACAAGTTTCCCAAACACAAGAAGGATATGGAACTGTTGAAGCAGGTCCAGAGGAGGCCACGAAGATGATCCAAGGGCTGGAGCACCTCTGCTGTGAGGACAGGCTGAGAGAGTTGGGGTTGCTCAGCCTGGAGAAGAGAAGGCCTGGGGAGACCTCATAGTGGCTTTCCAGTACCTGTAGGGGGTTACAAGAAAGCTGGGGAGGGACTTTTTACAAGGATCTGGAGTGACAGGACGATGTGGAACGGCTTTAAACTGGAAGGGGGGAAATTTACATTAGACATTGGGAAGAAATTCTTCACGAGAGTGGGGAGGCCCTGGCCCAGGTTGCCCAGAGCAGTGGTGGCTGCCCCATCCCTGGAGGTGTTCAAGGCCAGGTTGGATGGGGCTTTGAGCCCCCTGATCCAGTGGGAGGTGTCCCTGCCCATGGCAGGGGGTGGAACTGGATGGGCTTTGAGGTCCCTTCCAACCAAAACCATTCCATGATAAGTTAATATCCAGGGCGTGTAGCCCACCTCTGCATTAGACTGTTAGCCAGTGCTTCCTGCTACCACACCAGCAATTCCCAGCTGCTGTTCCCTCGGCTGTGGGTAGAGGTTGCCCATCTCCCAGGCTTTCCAGCCAGGAGCTTCCCTTGTCTGAAACAGAGCGAGGGTGTAATTGCTGTTCTGTCCCCAAAACGGAGAATGCATTGATAAATGTGAAAGGTTGGGCTCGGCTTAATTGTTGGACAAAGTCAGATCGGGCAAAGCAGAACGCATGAAGGAGAGGGATGAAAAGTGTTGGATGAAGGAGAGGAATTGCAGCAATGTAGAAGCTGTTTGTGATGACCCTTGGGAACATGGCTTTGGTAATTAATGGGGTTTGCTAATAAGAAAAGCCAGCACCTTCCGTGAGCAGAGTGCTGATTGCTTCTGCTTGGCTTGCTGGAGCTCTGAGGGAGGAGGAACTCAACCCCGTGCAGGAAGGGGCTGAGGCTGTTATATTAGGAAACCCTTTGGGCCGAGAGCTCTGGGAATCGCGGGGCCTTGAAGGGAAATGCAGGTCAACGTCTCCATCTGAGGAGGAAAGGAGCAGCTTCCAAGGAAAGCATGAAAGGATGCAGAGAGGAGAGTGGGAGCTGGACACAGGGCAGAACATCGCCGTCCTCCCTCTTCTTCCTCAGCGAGTCGCTCTGTGTTTTGCTGAGTGTGTTTGTGGTGGGTGGAAACCTGGAATAAACATCTTTCTTCTTCAGCTTTCTCGTGTAGTTTGAATTAAACTTCCTAATAAAGCAATTGTTATTTTTCTAACCTGCTTCTCCATTTGTACGTGCTGTTCCAGCCCTGGCAGGGCCATGTCCACCTCCTCTCTCGAAGGAGGCAATCGGGATGGTCATTTCTGCTTTTGCGCTTCCCTGAGGGGCTCTTCCCCCCTGGCAGCTCCCAGGAATCATAGAATCATGGAATGGTTTGAGTTGGAAAGGACCTCAAAGCCCACCCAGTTCCACACCCCTGCCATGGGCAGGGACACCTCCCACTGGATCAGGGGGCTCAAAGCCCCATCCAACCTGGCCTTGAACACCTCCAGGGATGGGGCAGCCACCACTTCTCTGGGCAACCTGGGCCAGGGCCTCCCCACCCTCACAGCAAAACATTTCTCCCTAAGATCTCATCTCAATATCCACTCTTTCACCTGAAAACTGTTCTCCCTTGTCCTGTCCCTGCACTTCCTGATGAAGAGCCCCTCCCCAGCTTTCTGGAGCCCCTTTCAGTCCTGGGAGGCTGCTCTAAGGTCTCCCTGGAGCCTTCTCCAGGCTGAACAACCCCAACTCTCTCAGCCTGTCCTTGTACAGGAGGTGCTCCAGCCCTCAGATCATCTCTGTGGCCTCCTCTGGCCTCCCTCCAACAGCTCCATGTCCTTCCTCTGCTGAGGACTCCAGAACTGAATGCAGGGCTCCAGGTGGGGTCTCATCCAGAGCCGAGGGGTGGAATCCCCTCCCTTGCCCTGCTTTGGATGCAGCCCATGCAGCAAAGAAACGACTCTTCCAGCATCTGACCTTTGGAAGAAGGGTCACTACCGTGGTTTGCATTGTTTGCATCCCCACAAGATGAGCGCGAGGGGTGAAGATTCCAGCCTGGAGGAGCAGAAGTCCTGCTGGGAAGAGCAGGAACCTTGCTGGGAAGCAAGGACCTCTCTGAGAAGCAGGAATTCCAGCTAGGGGGAGCAGGAACCCTTTCTGGAAAGCAGGAACTCCCCTGAAAAGTGGGAAACCTGCAGGGAAGCAGGAGGCCGCCCTTGAAAGTGCAGGAACATCCCTGGGAAGCAGGAATCTCACTGGGAAGCCGGAACTGCACTGGGAAGAGCACGAACCCTGCTGGGAAGAACAGGAACCTTCCTGGGAAGCGGGAATCCCTATGGAAAGCAGGAACTGTGCTGGGAAGAGCAGGGACCCCACTGGAAGCAGCCCTGTCCCGGGGTTCACTGTGGGGTTGAAGTCCCAGGACCCCTCCGTCCCGCCCCCCTAAGGCCGGGCGCGTGGGAGGTGGCGCCGCCGCTTCCTGGTTACGGGCAGTGCCCGGAAGCGCGCTCTTTGTTTCCAGGAAGTGACGTCACGCGGCACGCACAGGGCGGGCCCGGGCATGGCGGAAGGGGAGGCCAAGATGAAGCAGTTCAGCGGCGGTGGTGGCGGCGGGGCCGGGTTGGATGCTGAGCGGGGCCGCTTCCCCTACTGCGTGGTGTGGACGCCGATCCCTGTCCTGACGTGAGCGCGGGACTGCGGCCGGGCCTGGGGGGAATCGGGTCGTGTCCCCCAAACTGTGCCCCCTCCGGCTCCCAGTGTCCCCCTTTCCTTCCCCTTCCGGCGTCACCCCCCTTTCCAGTGTTCCCCCCCCTTCCAGTGCCCCTTCCCTTCCCAGTGTCCTTCCTCCTTCCCCCCCAGTGTGCCCTCCCCCCAGCATGACCCCTCTTTCCCCTCCAGTATCCCTGAATCCCCTCACCTTTCCTGCCCTCCCTCCTTCTTCTCCAGGGCTTCCCTGACCTCTCCCAGGACACCCTGGCTTCTCTTGGACTCCCCCTTACATCTCCTGGACTCTCCCAGCTTCTCCAAGACCCCAGACCCCACCTCTCCAGACTCTCCAGGGTCTCCCCTGGCCTTTCCCAGACACCTTCACCCAGTCCCACTCCCCTCTTCCAGAGTTGGATTCCCAACTGCTTCAGGACCCCTGTAGGCATCTGTCCCTGGGGCAGAGCTCTCCCCTCCCCGCAGCACAGGCTGAGTTGCATGATGAGCAGGCTTGTCCCTACAGGAGGGCATCCAGTGGAATGTGGGAAATCTTTCGTGCTTCTGGAGCCAATGTTTGGCTCTGGGGATCCCAGACTACCTTATGCCTCGAGGAGAGTCTCAGTGCTTCGCTTTAATGAGTTGGAAGTCTTTGTCAGCCAAGTGTAGGCAGCCTCCAAAGATAACTTCGAGGTGGTTCTTGGTTGTGGGAAAATGAAAAGCTGCAAAATGTGGCTTTGGGGTTGTCTGGGAACACAAGGGCTTGGTTTTGTGCCTTCCTCTTGCCATCCAGTTCAGGTCAGGTGATGATGTTTACTGAGCCAGAACCGAAAGTCAGGTGGAAGACGTGGTGTGCTCTGTGCCAGGATCAGGAGCGGCTCCGCAACTCCAGGAGGAGCTGCAGCTACAAAGCAGCTTTTGGTTTTACTTTTTCTCTTTTTTGATTGCCTAAATTTCCACCTTAGTCTTTTCCTGGTGGATTTTCCAAAGCTTTTGGCCCTCTTACTGATGAAAAGTTCAAAGTCACTGGACACCTGTGTTTGTGGGTCCGTTCTCCAATGAGTAGCAGTGTCTTCCTGCTGAGTTTGTTTTGCAGCAGCAATTTCAGTGTTGCAAAATCTCTCCTTAGGTTGCATAATGGCTCTGGTTTCTCCCTCTGATGTTTTCTGTCATTCTTGGGTTGGAGACTTGAAAGCGAGTCAGCGAGGAATTAAGAAGAGGAAGAAGCCTGCAGCCCTTTGAAGGTGACAACGCTGTGACAGCGTTAGATCCAGCTGCTCCTTCTGGGGGATAAAACAGTGCCTGGATGGCCAAAATGCCAGACTTCCAGATAGGAACACGCAGAGGATGAGCAAGGCAGGACATCCAGCTTTTTAGAGGCTGTTCTGTAATTGCTGAAGTCTCTTCTGAAATATCAGTGGCTTCGTGCAGTCCCTCAGGGAGAGAGGGGGGAGAAATCAGAAAGCTGAGAGCGCTGGAGGATGTGGAGCAGAGCTGTAACCTGGCCAGGATTTGCTGGTGATGGTGGGATATAGGTCTGCTTCTCCTTGGGGTCTTAAATACCCAGTGGGGAGGAGAAGGTCTTGGAAGCAATGGAATCATTTAGGGGCAGAAATGCTCTTCCTGGAGCCAGGATCCCCCCTTTTCAGTCTGGGATGCTTGGATCTGCCACAGAAAGCTGCAGTGTGGATGGGGAGGTGGACAGGGCAGCTGTGTTTTCGGTTGTTGAAGTGTAAAGTCTGGTTTTGTCTCAAAGTGTTTTTTTCTGGATGTGACCTTTTTATATGAATACAGGAAGGGGTTTGTTCTGGGAGCCTGGGGCTCGCCCTTCCCTGGCCAGAGCCATGGGTAGCACAGACCTGTGGAGTATCGTGCTCTCCATAACAGCTGCTGCTCATGGTAAAATCCTGGAGCCTGGCTGTCCCACAGACTTGAGACCTGTGTGTCAGCAGAGCCTCGGGATCATGGAATAGAATCATAGAATGGTTTGGGTTGGAAGGGACCTCAAAGCCCATACATGGGCAGGGACACCTCCCACTGCATCAGGGGGCTCCGAGCCCCATCCAGCCTGGCCTTGAACACCTCCAGGGATGGGGCAGCCACCACTGCTCTGGGCAACCTGGGCCAGGGCCTCCCCACCCTCACAGCAAAACATTTCTCCCTAAGATCTCATCTCAGTCAGTCTTCTTTCAGCTGAAAACTGTTCCCCCTCATCCTGTCCCTGCGTTCCCTGATCAAGAGCCCCTCCCCAGCTTTCCTGGAGCCCCTTTCAGTACTGGGAGGCTGCTCTAACGTCTCCCCAGAGCTTTCACTTCTCCAGGCTGAACAACCCCAACTCTCTCTTCATGTGGGAGGTGCACCAGCCCTTGAATCATCTTCTTGGCCTCCTCTGGACTTCCTCCAACAGATCCATGTCCTTCCTTTGGCTGTTCCTGGCCTGTTCTTTTCCTTGTACCTCTTCTGCCTCTTTCCTGTTTTTCACCTGGCGCTGGCTCCCCTGCTTTCACCTCTCACTGTGTATAACACGTGCCTGTGCATCCCATGGTTGTAGGGATGCTCCTGCCATCTCCTTGCAGCATTCCATGGACTCACTATGATTGGGGGTCCGATTCCTCAGCCTGATGGTTCTCTCGTTGGCGTTGCAGGTGGCTGTTCCCAATCATTGGCCACATGGGTATCTGCACATCAACAGGAGTCATCCGGGACTTCGCGGGGCCCTACTTTGTCTCAGTAAGTACACTGCCTAAGCAGAATCTGTGCCTGTTCTGCTCCTCCTCTTCCCTGGTGACCTCTGAGCCATCCATTGTCTCTCACAGTTGAAAGTTTTGCCAAGTAACAGCTTGGGTCTTTCTGAAAACCATGGATCTGTGCTATTCCTCTGTGGGCTGCTGTCCAGTGGAGTTCCTCTGGGGAGTGTGGCAGTGGCTGGTTTGGTTGGGTGAGCAGAAGGGAAAAAAAAATCTTCTAGTCCAGGCTCTTAATTGGGAACTTTGGACTTAAATCTTCTTAATTCTGAGTAACAGAAGTTGCCCTCCAGCTTCCTCAGCGTGCCTGTCACTGTTAGGTGCTTAGATAAAGTGTGCACCAGTCTCCTGAACTGCTTTACAGTCTGGTGGGTTTTGAAAGTAAGAGAGTTTTAAGATGGGATAATTAATGCTGTTAATGGATTTGGATGTTTCCAGCTTTCAGTTAACAAGATATGAACTGTTAAAACAAAAAAAGGAAAGGGTGAACATATACCGTAAAGCTAGATGGTGTCACCACGTGTGGAGTAGTGACATATTCATGCCCAAAGTCATAGAATGCTTTGGGTTGGAAGGGACTTTTTCAGATCACCCAGTCCAGAACCAGAGTACAAAAACAATTACAGTGTAAATCCAGACACACACGTTCTGGTGTCCAGAGACTGTGTAGGCAGGTGTGACACCAAGCCATCATGAGCCATGAGACCTCCCAGCGAGGGAGTTGGGGTTGTCCTCTTGAGACGTTTTTCCTTTTTTGTAGGAAGACAACATGGCATTTGGGAAGCCGGTGAAGTAAGTGCTCTTGTTGGTTTTTATTAAGCTAATGAACTGACCTGCAATGTCCTTTAATTCACGGCGACAGACGTGCTGCAGTATTGCATTTCTCGTGGTTCAGATGCCCTAATTGAAGTGAGCGGCTGCTCTGCCTCTGCTTTTCAAGAAACCACATTAAATTAAATCTTTTTAAGAGCGTGACAGCAATGTTATGATATTAACAACTAAAGCTGTATGGAGCCTTTATTAAGAAAATAAAGAAAAGGCTCAAACATTTTAAGATGATGGTAACGACAAGTGCTCACAGTAAATACTGCCCATGCTGTGCTAATGAACTGTCATTGCTTGCATCTTGTTGATGATTTTCTGGGGAGGAGGAGAGGTGCCCGAGGTTCCTGTGTCTGTCAGGTCTATGTTTTAAATGACCTGAAGGTTTTCCATCATGGGATGTGGAAGCAGTTTGGAGTTTTGTCCGTGCCCCTGAGGCCGGTTGTTTCTCTCCCTCGGGTGCCATGGGCAGTTCCTCTTGTCTGGAGGAGCTCGGCTCCGGGGACTCCAGGGGTACTGGGTTTCTACTATTTTTAGCAGCTTCCTGGAAAGAGTTAGAAGTTGTGAATGTGCAGAAGTCATGCAAAGGGATCTGTTGTCCTCCTCCTAGGTACTGGAAGCTGGATCCCAACAAAGTCTACTCCAGTGGTCCCAATGCTTGGGACACGGCCGTGCACGATGCCTCGGAGGAGTACAAGCACCGCATGGTAGGGCTCCGACATCGATGTCCTGTCTGTGTGTGGAAAGATCCCTGCCCCGTGTTTGTGTCCTTGCTCTGGGAGCAGGACCTGTGGCTCTGCAGCACTGGGGAGCCTCAGGGACAGGATTTCTAAGGCTGTGCCCTTTTTTCTGTTCCAGCACAACCTCTGCTGTGATAACTGCCATTCACACGTGGCTCTGGCCTTAAACTTGATGAGATACGATAACAGCACCTCCTGGAACATGGTGAAACTCTGCTTCTTCTCACTCCTGTATGGGAAGTACGTAAGGTGAGCTGAGGAGCAGCCTGGATTCAGCAGGCAAAGGGGCTCTGTTTCTTCCTAGCCCTCCAAATCTTCTGACCATACCCTGGAGAAGGGAGAAACATCTTTCCCCCTACAGCATGTGGGCATATGTTGCTGGTAGGTGGTACTGTCACTGCCTGCTGCCTCTCTTTAGGAAAAGAACCCAGGGTGCTTTCTGGGTTGCACTGGATGCTGCTCCCAAAATGCTGCATCTGGCAGCTAATGTAGGGTGCCTGGAATTTGGGGAATGCTAGCTAAAGCAAACCTCACTCTGTGTTGTCTTTTGGCTGGGTTAGGTCAGAACATAAGGTCACAGAATGGCTTGTCTCCAAGGATTACTGGTTCTTCTTCCCTCTCCTGAATCTTGTTGACATAAAAACTAGTCAGATTTCCAGCTGGCCTGGAGCTTCCAGCTTGAGCAGAGAGGGAAACCCTGAGCTTTCCTTACTAGAAAGGGCACTTAATCTCCATTTCAGCTCCTTGTGCCTGAAGAGGAGATTCTGTGAGGACTGCCCTGCAGAAAGCTTCTGAGTTGCTTCACTTCTGTTGGGCCTTCCCTGTTCTGGAAGAGCTTCACTACCAGCTTTTAGGTAACTGTAGTCTCTACTGTCTTGAATAAATACACCAGCAACCTCAATAACGAGGCCTGCAGTAATAGGGTTTCATTTTCTGTGGTCTTCTGTTGCCACTTCTGCCTGTGCAGGTATGAAACGTGCTGGTCTTCCACCTGAATTTAAGCTGGAAGGAGAGTCCAACCCTCTTCCCTTCCCTGGAGGTGTTCAAGGCCAGGTTGGATGGGGTCTTGAACAGCCTGGTCTAGTGGGATGTGTCCCTGCCCATGGCAGGGGGTGAAACTGGATGGGCTTTAGGGTCCATTCCAACCCAAACCATTCTGTGATTCTCTTGTTTGTGATACAGTTATTTGTGGACCTGATTTAATTTCAGTTTTTAACCGACCTAATCTCCAGGATGTGATGTGTGGCAGTGCCAGCCATGGATAAGAGTCAGGAGGGCATCTGTTTCCCTCTGACTTCTCCACTTATTTTAATTTCCTCTCTCCCTTTTGTCTTTCTCTGCTGATTTCTTACGTTTAAACCCTCCCTCCTTTCTTTTTCCATCTTGCAGCATAGGGGGATTTGTGAAGACCTGGCTTCCCTTTGTCCTCTTCTTGGGGGTGATCGTGACCGTGGTTCTGACGCTTCATTTACGGTGATGGCAGCTGTGAACTCCTCATTCCATGGGCCCACGAAGGAAGAAACTGTGACTGATCCAACGAGATGGAGGCCTGGGACTCTGGGAGGCGTTTTCCAGGGAAGGTGGCAACTCCACTCCATTGTAACAGCTCATCCTTGTTTCCTGGAACTGGCTTCTTTTCCTTCTGTTTTTGTTCTGTTGATGGTGTCTCCCAGCGTCAGGGGTCCTGAAGGCTCCTGCTCTCTCCCGGAATGTGCTCCCTTTCTCCGGTTTGGTAGGTAGAAAACAATCAAAAAAGGAGAGGCGTGGGCACCTTTGTTTTCAGTGCCAAGTCTAAAGCCACAAGGCAAACCCTGCCTCCTGCTTCAGGAGCACAAGCAGATACACCTTGTAAGGTTCTCTCTGATCACCTGGTTTCTTCCTCTTGGCAGACTTCATCAGATGCTTCCTCAGATTTCCTGAGTCTCCAGGAGGGAGCTGTTTTTTTCCCCGTTGCACGACTCTCCCGCAGCCCGTGTTTCACAGTGGAGGTGTGAGGTTCCTCCTGGGGGTGTGCAGTGCTGCAGCAGTCACTGGTGACCTCCCCAGTCGTGACAGAAAGGTGTTGGGGACGGGATGCTCCTCTGAGGAGGCACACAGAGGAACGCTCTGCGGCAGGGCAGGTTCATCTGGTCCTGCTGGTGGGCCCAGAAAGGCAGGAAAGTTGATCGACCGACTTGGGAATGGCTCAGGGCAGTGTGCACGCTTTGCAGAGCTGGGAGTCTACTCCTATGTCCCTTTTAGCTCCTGCCAGAGAAGACACAGCTTGCCTGCTATCCTTGTGCTCTGAATATCTAAAATTAACACTTCTCACAAGGCACTTTCTCACAAGCTGCTTACTTTCCTTTGATCCCTTGTACTTGTCTTGCTGCATACCTGAGTCTACAGAGCTGGCAGCAACAACAGGTCCATGTTTTTGGGGCAGAAGGCTTTAAGTAGGGTTTTGAAAGCATCTGTGAGACCTGAGTGTACTGGGACCATCAGAGATCAAAAGAAGAGGTGGAAGGACATGAAGGCAGTCATGTTCTTGTTGGACTTAGCACCCCAGTTTGCTGCTGCAAGCTTTCTTGCAGCTGGTGGACAGAATGGTGAACAAGAACACCTGTTTACTTTCTTGGTGTGTTTTGAAGAGGTCACCTGGGGATAAAACTCCTTTCCAGGCCTGGCTTTGATGTGAGAAAAGCTGGTCTGGCAGTGCTGTGGGGCTGAGGACCCTTTTGAGCCCTGGATCGGGCAGGATGAGGAGAGAGGCTGTTGAGTGCTAGGAAGGGAGTGAATTTGGACGTAACCCAGAGCCTCTTCCAGGGTGAGAGGTCCAGGTGTGCTCGCTGAGGCCCTGGCCTGCAGATGCTGCTTTCTGTGGGGCTCTGAGCCAGGTGGCTTTTCAAAGTAAGTGTGGCTGAAGGGTTGTGTGCAGTTGAGCAGCTCCCTCTGACTACTTGGAAAGGAGAGCGGCTTTTCCATTCGTGCCTTGAAAGCCCAGCTCTTTGCTCTGTTACCTGATGGATTTAAACCTCAAGGAGTGCTCGTGGCCAGCAAGAAAGCTCTACTCACGTGTCTGCCATCTCTGTGGCGTCCTCTGACTGAGAAGCCTGTTCACTGTCACCCTGCTGGCTCTCAGACCCATCCCCATGTGTCTTTCCAGCTGCTTCCATCTCTCCAGCTCCTCTGGCCATATGGGAGGCTTGGGGGCTCCTCTTGGGCTTCTTGATTTCTGCATTTCTTCCTTTCCCTCGGTCACTTTTAAATAACCCCCTACCCCTCTCCCTTCTCCCTCGCATCCAGGTGTGTCATCGGGTGTTGGCCTTGCCTTGGTGGGTGGAGGAGGCGTGCAGACCTCAGTGCCCTTCCCCATCTACCCAGAGCTGAAACAGTCATCGCCGTCTGCTCTGTGCAGTCATTTCAAGCCTGTGTGGAGGGTGCTGGCCCTGGGGCTGATTAGAAAGCCAAGATCTTGATCAAAGAGAACCTTACGATGAAAGGATGATGTCTTACCAAGCTGTCCTGCATCGCTGTGGTCTCTGCCCGGCGAGGATCCAGTTGAACAGGAGAGATGAGTCCTTTGCCTCTGCTTTTAATATAGGTATGATTTCTCAGAGTGACCCACCAAGGACTTGCTTGAAGTCCCTGGCTGTAGGGCTGAAGCCAACCTGTCTCACGCAGTAGCAATAACCTAGAGACTCGTAGGCCTGTCTCACACGTTGATTCCGTGTTTTATCAATAAGCTATTCCAAGCGTTGCCAAAGCTGAGACTTCAAGTTGTTGGGGGAGGCTGGGAGCTGCTGGCCACAGTTTCCCGCTCCTGGGACTTCTTGAAAACATGTTGAGTGCCATTCCCCACCATGAAAATCCTTGTTGTTTGCTCCTAATGCTTTTTACCAGCTCTGGGTTTCAAATGGAGACTCATCGTGAGCACCAAATGGGCATCGTAATCAGATGGAGCGCTGGCTGCTGGGGAAGGAAGGTGGCTGAACATCCAGGCTGCTTCCACTGACAGAGACAGAGGAGGACTCTGGGCATCCAAAGGAAACACTTATGGGAGAGCAAAGCCAAAGCTGAGGTGTTGTAGCACCCCCTGCACACCTGTGCTGGGCACACAAAGCTGTCGGTATTTGCACTGTGAAGGATGGTGCCCACAGAGGTCAGAATCTGGGAGAGGCAGGTGGGCTGCTCGGATTTATGGTCTTCCTATGCTGCAGGAGTGTGGAGGAGCCCTGGCAGTGCTTGGTGTGGCTTCCCAGCAGTGCTGGTGGGCGGTGGGTTGCTTTCCTTTGCTGTGGGAGGTGGCAGAAGGGGTGGGTGGGTAAGGACCATCCTCTCCTTGCAGCTTCCTTTGTCTCACTGCCTGCTTCTTCACCACATTCAACATTCACCCCGTCCTTCACCTTCCAGTTTTGTGCTTCCCCCCTTTGCCCTTGGCACGTATTTGTGCTGCAGAGCTCCGTGGCTTTGCCATTGCTCTCCGGCGAGGCTGAGCCCTCCGTACCCTCATCCTTTGTTCTCTTGATCTCTGCGGGGCGCTGGATTACTTTGTAAATATTTAAACTCTGCTTCTGTGGTTTCATAATCCCGACGGTAGGGGAAATAAACTTATTTCTGTGGATGTCTCCAAGTACCACATCTCATTGTCGAGACTCTCCTCCTTCCAGCTGGGAGTGGGATTGGAATCCCCCCCCACACACACACACCTCGCTGAGCTCCAGCCCCTCTCTTGCCCCAGGGCGCAGAAACCGGACCCCAGCGCTCCCACACCTTTTACTTTAGAAGCTTGCCCTTTGCTCTGCCCCATGGCAAAACTCAGCCCTATTTTCAGAGCTGCTGTTGGTTAGGGGGTGCAGTGGGATTTTTGCTGCGGCGGAGGAAGCATTTGCAGGTTTTCATGCTGGGTCTCTCCAAGCCAGGAACCTGTCAAAGGTCTTTGTTATGTTTGGGATGAGAAGGGGCTCTGTCTGCTTTTGCTCTTTTCTGATCCCTGCCTGGTCAGAGCTGAGTGCTCTGGGGAGGAGGATGTTTTTTCAGAAGAGAAGCCTCCTTTTGCAGGTTGATCCCATTGAGCTGTTCTCTTTCCATAGTCTGGACTCTCAGGTATCTCTGTTTTCTTGGAGGCTGGGCTCCTTTCCCCTGCCAGCGCAGAGCCCCTCATCTTCCACATCCCTGCAGGCTGCTGAGGAGGGGCTGTGTGTGCTGGGGCCAGGGCTGCAGGGACCTACAGAGGAGCAGAGTGGGGTGTGAAGAACCAGCCTCGTTTTCCCCTCTTCCCAGCAGGACATTGCTGCCTGAACTGGGAGCAAGGGAAGCTGGGCCTCCGTGTGCTGTAACGATTGCTCTTGCAGCAGCTGATTTTCTGTTACATCTGATATCCAGAGGCCAAGGCTGCGCGGTGGGGGAAGGAGATCAGCCTTAAAATTAGGTTGTGTGCAAGGCTTGGGGATTTGACTGCACAGCCATCTTACAAAACACCACCTGGATCCTCTCCTGCTCAGCCCCTCCATCCAAACCACTCTGCTCCTGCGGCTGCGTTAACTCCAACAGCTACTTTGGCTCCAGGGCTGTGGAGCAGGCAGGCTCCGAGGGGTTTATCCTGCTCACGTCTGCGGCTGGAGCACAAGGTGAGGATGCAACCCCCTCAGGAACATGCTCTGTACTGCTGTAACCATCCTGCTTGGTCCCTCTGTGCCTTCCAAGCGTGGCAGGATTTTTCTAACCCACTTCTGCTGCCTTGGGAGCTGCAGGGAATCTGGCTGGAGGTGCGTGGGAGCTGAGCCGCGCGGCTCAGGTCATGGTATTTGGGGATTATATGGAAGCAGACAGTCTGAATGTGCCAAGATAGTCACACTTGGGTGCTCGGGGTGCTTGCAGGCAGGAGGCTGGACTGTGCAAACCCTCCTCCTCTCATTTTTCTCTCTCCCACCTCTCAGTGGAGCCAGCAGAGGTTGCTGGAAACCAGGGAGGATGCAAAGCAGAGTGGCAGGATCCATCCCAACCTCCCAAATAGCCTGAACCGAATCATCAGATCGACCTCACTGCCTTCTGCCCCCCCTGCACTTGCCTGGGATGGCCAAGTGTGACCCCCTAGAGCACTGGGAGCGGGGCTGGGGGTCCCTGACCTCCCTGTGGGGATGGGGGAGCGGATGCCACTTCGCTGGCCGTGCCACTGCTGCAGGGCCAGCGTGGAGCTGCCTTTGAAGCAGGGTCACTTTGCCACAGCTGGCTGGAGGGGAGGGGGCCCCATTTCTCATCCTCTTAGCAGGGAGGGTGCACATCAAAGGGCTCCCTGGAGAGCAAATATCAAATTGCACTGAAGCTTTTGCACGGTGGAAGCTTTTGAAAACCCCGGCGGTGGGGGCTGAGCTGCCTCTGGCTGTGGTGTCTCGGAGGCTGCTGTGGGTCCCTCCTCATCCTCAGCCACCCCATTATCCACGTCAGGGAAGGGGAAAGGGGGTGCAAAACCCAGTGCTGGGGCTCTTGATGCCTGTGTCTTCCCAGATGGGCCTTGTGCATCATCCCCAGTCAGAGCCAAAGGTGGAAACTCTGCGAGCTCCCTGCTTTATTGTGGGCATTAAAATCATAGATAGAATGGTTTGGGTTGGAAGGGACCTCAAAGCCCATCCAGTTCCACCCCTGTGCTGTGGGCAGGGACACCTCCCACTGGGCTGAGTCCCTACAGGGATAGAGCTCCATCCCTGCATGCCCGGGAAGCACTGGAGCAGCACAGCAAAGGTACTGGGAGGGTACTGGGAATGGAGTCCCTGGGAGGGAATGGGCCCAGATGACCCCATCGCTGGGGAGAGGAATGTAGCAGTGTAAAAGCAATAGGAGAAAGGGAAGAGGAGAAGTGGGCAGGGGGAGGCTGTGGGGGTGGGAGTGGGGGTGTCTATGGGGCATATTTGGGGTGGTGTGAACCCCCCCCCTGTTTTGCAGAGATGTTTGTCTGTACCTGGGGGGGATTTGGCATCTCCCGCATCTGCCACCTGTGTGGGCTCTGTGTGTCAGGATGAAGCCCTGCCCACCCCTCCAGGGTCTCAGGGGGAGAGACCCCCATCCCACCCAGCCTTATCCCCCAGCATGGTGGTGGGAGGTGATCTGGGGCCACGCCAGGCCCTCCATCCCTCTGGAGACACTCTTGGCAGGAGCTCAGTTCCTACAGGAGCCTTAAAAGTCTCTGTTTCCCTCAAAGACCCTTGACCCTGAACCCACCCTGGGTGCCCTCGGCCAGTGGTCCTGCAGCTGCTTCCCACCCACCCACCCACACTGGTGCTGCTGCTGTGGGTGCTGCCTCCTTGCCCCTGCCCACAAATCCACCAGCAGGGGAGACGTTGCCAATGCTCTGGCACGTGCTCCCTGCCTCAGTTTCCCCCTGGCATCTCGAACAAGTCCTTGGTGGGGAGAACAGGGCTGGGGAGCAGGACAGGACTTGCTCCTCACCCCCGCCTCCTCCCCCTGCTGCCCGAACACCCAGCGCAGAAATGAGGCAAAACCTGTTCTCTGCACCCATGGGGGTGCTGCCAGCACCCAGGGGACACAATAGGGGTTTGCACCCTTGGGTGCTGTTCAGGAGGTGGCTGGAACTGGGTTGCAGGACATCGTGGCCACCTGGGGGTCTCTGCAAGGAAAACCATCCCCAAGAGCTGAGCCTGTGCCTCGTGCTGTGTGTTCCTGGGTGACACAGGTTGAGGGATGCTCTGCTCCACGGGCACTGCCGTGAGGCAGGGGCTGAGACCCAGCAAACTTGTGCCCCTCTGGGTCACCAGGGATTGGGTGGGGGTGCAGGATGTGACCTACTGTTCCCCAGCACGTCTGGCTCCATCTATGCTGTGTGCAAGGCTTCCCAAGCTGCCTGCCTGTGCCCTGAGGAGGAGCATTGCCCCTCTGAGCCAGCCCATCACCAAGGTGTCCGGTACCATCCATCCATCCAGTACCTGAAGGGGCTACAGGAAAGCTGGGAAGGGATGTTTTACAAAGGCTTGTAGTGATAGGATGAGGGGGAATGGCTTTAAACTGGAAGGGGGAAGACTTAGATTAGACATTGGGAAGAAATTCTTCGTGATGAGGGTGGAGAGCCCCCTGATCCAGTGGGAGTTGTCCATGCCCATAGCAGGGGGTTGGAATTGGGTGGGCTTTGAATTCTCTTCCAACCCAAACAATTCCATGATCCATTTGTCCATCTGTTTCCAGAAATTTAGGAGCAGGTGATGGATCCTGCCACATCCTTTCCTCCCTCAGCCTCAGCCAATAAACATTTCTCCTCCAGACATAGCCAGTACAAAGGGTCTGGGATGCACAGAAGGGGCTTGGTGCCTACCCTGGGTGACCCAGAGCTGAGCCACCAGCCCAAGAGCACCCCTGGGGAGACACAACAGTCCCCAAGCCATTGCCCTCCCCTCATAGACCTGGACACTCTCCTGGATTTCCAGAGCATCCACAGCAGGGAACTCGTCCATCCGGATCCTCTCCCCACTGGAGCTGAGCAGCAAATGCCCAGCAAAGGGAGGAAGGGGAGGGCAGCCGACAGACAGACAGACAGACAGACAGAGCTGTCGCTGAAGTCTCATTTCCTTAGAAACCATGCTAAAAATAATCCCCTTTTCTTGTGGTCCTGTGCTCAGCATGTACAACCAGGCAGCTGCTGCTGCAATTCCTCCCCCAGCAGCACTGCCCATCAGGATAAAGCCGGATGGGCAATGGCTGGAGCGAGGCAGGGAGCCTGACACCCCCCCACCCCCAGACACCCACCTTCCCATTGAGGGAAACTGAGGCACAGCCCCTGCTGTGCCAGGGAAGGATTCTCCTGCCCTGGGATCTGGGGTTTGCCGCATTGCTGGCCTGATCCTGCGAGGGGCTGAACACCTGAGTTTGTCCTTGGTGACTGGGAGCCCCAAGCCCTTTGGATCAAGATGGGATTGTGCCAGGAATGATGGGAGTTGTGGGGCTGGGGGTGGCCGTGGGGTAGGGGATGTGGGGGTGCTGGGGGTGACCCACGGGACTGGGGTTGTCCTGTGGGATGAGGACCCAGGGACCCCGCGCTGCCCCACACTGGGCTTTGGAAGGGCAGGAGGGGGCTGCAGGGAGGGCAGATTTGCTGCTTTCCCCCCTCCCACCCCCGCATCCCATGCCCAGCAAAACCCAGTCTACCCAGTGCATTCTGGGAGCTCTCCCAGATCTGCTCCAGGTGGGACACCCCGAGGCCTCACCCTGCCCCATGTGCTCCCAAGAATTACTAGATGAGGCTGAGGGCTCTCCCACCCATACCCGTGGCTTCAAGCCTGCACCAAGCTCAGAGTCTCGTTATTCCAGGGTGCTCTCCCAGATCTGCACCCCCCACCCTTCCCCAGGTGCCTGACGCCTCCCAGTTCAGCCCAGTTCAGCCCCGTCCAGCCGGTGCTGCTGGCTCCAGTCCCTGCTTTCGTGCTGCCGTGGCGAGGAGGTGCTCTGCTCGCCTGCGGTTGACTCAGCTCTGGGCTGCCGTAACCCTACCGAGGGGGGGGACCGGGGGCCACCCGCTGCCACCCACACCTGGGGTGCTGGGGAGGGGGTTCACGAGCCACCGTGACCCCCACGCGTGGACCTGGACAGGTAAGGGACTGGGATCCGCAGAGTTTGCCCCGTAGTGGGGCTGTACTGGCACCTTGGGGTGGAGGGTTGGGAGGGAGGGTCTGGCTGTTCATACCCTGCTTGCGGGGAGGGGTGGCTGCAGCCCCTTCCTCCCGGCTGCCCATTTATTGGGGATGGGGACTCTGGAGCTTGAATTTCTGCAGTAGAGTTAATGCATGAGACCTGTCTTGGCTGGTGGGGCTGGGTGGGGTCAGAGACCACGGGGATGGGCTGCAGAGCTCCTGGTGCTTGGGGGGGAATCGGGGGGGGGGGTCTGAGACCACGGGGATGGACTGCAGGATCCTGGGGCTGGGGGAGAGGTGTGTGTGCATGGGGATGGGTTGAAGGGTCCCTCGTTCTGTGGAGGTCTGAGGCCACGGTGGTGGGCTGCAGGATCCCTGCTGTTCGGGGGTTCTGGGGAATTTGAGAACATGGGGACGGGCTGCAGGACTTTGGGGGGTGAGGTTGGAGAGTGTTTGGGGCCCTGGGGATGCAGCCCTGAGCTGTGTTAGGGGTGGCTGGGGCCTGGAGACCCCAGGATGCTGCAGGGGGGTCATCTGGGGGGGGGGGGGGGGGCTGATTTTTGCGTTTAGGAGGGGGGGGTTTGTGCCCCGCATCGCAGTGAGCTGCTTGGAATACACAAAAAAAGTTGTGGCTTACTGGGGATGTTCAACTGGTTTGACTGGTCTCCCATGCAGGGTGGGGGTTCGGGTGCCCAGCACCCCTCTGCTTGCCGGGGGGAGAGCGGAACGTGGGTGCTCATTTCCGCCCCGGGGTTGGGGAACCGCGGCAGCGCCTGGGTGTCTTCTGGGTGCTGCCTGTGTTCCGGGGTGGGGGGACACCCCGTGTGCCGCCCGTAAACAGGATACGAGCGGGAAGCAGCGGCAGCATTGTCCCAGCCCCGGTGACAGCCGGTACGTGTCCCCTCTCCCCGTCCCGAGAACCCCACCTAGTGCTGGGGGCAGGGTGCTGGTGGGTGCTGCTTCCCTGCCCAGTCTGAGGGAGGTCCTGGTGGTGTGGAGAGTTCCCAGTGGGTGATCGGGGGGGTCGTCCTGGGGTTGGCTTGGGGGGTTTGTGGTGTGGTCGGCATACAGCCCCCCCCCCCCCACACTGGTGTTGGTGCACTCAGATCCTGCGCTGGGTCCCGGTTGGGTCCCAGTGCTGGGGATGTCTGAGACCCCCCAAAGACTGGGACAGGGGCACCTGCGGGACAGGGACAGAACTCTGTGGAGCTAGGACAGGGTGGACCCACAGGGCTGGGATAAGGCACTTATGGGGCTGGGACACAGCCACGCACGGGACAGGAACCTCCTGAGGTGCACGGGGGAGGGTGGGACTGATCCTTCCCCATCGCTGCTGCAATTTCCTGCCCTCAGCACCCCTAAGCCGAGCAGTGCTTTCCCAACACAGGGGGCAGGAAGGGAGGGCAGCAGTGAGGCAAGAGCCCCTGGAAGCTGTGATGAGCTGAGCTTGGTCTCAGCTGGGTTTGGTCTCAGCCTGGTTTGGTCTCGTCCTGGTTAGTTTTCAGCCTGGTTTGGTCTCAGCCTGTTTGGTTTCAGCCAATCGTGGAGGTGGCCGAGCCCCCCTTTTGCCACCCTTCTTGGCACCCGATGAATTCCGTGGGAACGCCTGCAGGGGCAGATCCAGCGCTGAGCAAACACCCTCTGCAAACACAGGCTGTGGCAGGATCCTGCTGGCACGCAGGGCTGGCCCTGGCACCCCAGCCGCAGCAGGAGACGTAGGAGGGCTTCCCTCAGCCTGCCTGTTCTCTCCCCTTGGCATCACCCCACCCTTGGTTTGCACCCGTTGGGAGTCCTGGGGGTGCTTTGCAGTGCAATACTGGGGGGGGGTCTGCTCATGCTGAGCTTCCAGTGGGGCAGTTCTCACACCAGAAGGATGGGATGGCATCCAGAGGGTCCTGGACAAGCTGAGAAGTGGGGCTGTGTGAACTTCAACAAGGCCAAGTGCAGGATCCTGCACCTGGGTTGGGGCAATCTGTGGCTTCAATAGAGGATGGGGGTCGATGTGAAGGACTTGGGGTGCTGATTGATGAGGAGCTCGACATAAGCTGGCTGCGGGTGCTCGCAGCCCAGAAACCACCCATGTCCTGGACTGCATCCAAAGCAGGGGACCAGCAGGGTGAGGGAGGGGATTCTGCCCCTCTGCTCCGCTCTGGTGAGACCCCACCTGGATTCTATGATTCTGTGCAGAGATCAGGATGATTCCACCCCAAAGTGGCCACGTGGTCGCTCTCCAGATGCTGGCATCACTGTCCATGCCCGGAATGCTGAGCACCCCCAACCGCAGCCCCCGCCTTCTCAACCCCACCGAGGCTGGCACCCTGGGGTGTCCCCTCCATGCCTCCCACCCTTCCATGGAGCTGGAGTTGGGGTCCGAGGTGCTGCTGGACCTGAGCTTCCTCACCGAGGAGGAGCGCTGCGCCATCAACGAGGTGCTGCGCCGCGACTGGCAGCTCCGCCGGCGCGAGGAGGGGCGCATCAGGTGACGTGGGGGGTCTTCTGCTCAGTGGCAACCTTGGGGACAGTATAACCCCCCAGGAGCAACCAGCTTGGGTTCTGTCACCCTTGGGGACAGGAGAACTCCTGCCAGGAGCAGCCAACCTTGGTTCTTCCACCCTTGGGGACAATGTAAACCCCCAGGAGCTGCCAGCCTGTGGTCTGGCACCTTTGGGGGACAGAGCAGCCCAGCTGAGGATCCCCTTTCTCCTGGGGATGGGGACACCCATTGAGTCCAGCCAGGGTGAAGCCCTGTGATGGGCCACACCAGCCTTGGGGGTGGGTGGGTCCCAAAACCTCTGGGAGATGATGGCTGGTGTCCTCAAGGCTGGTCTGGTGGCTCCATCGGCTGCTTGGGAAGGGTGATTGGATTGGTGGTGCAGGGTTAAGGACACCACCAGGATGAGGGGAGCCAATGCCACCTTCCTGCCACCAGCAAGCTCCGCAAGTCGGTGTCTGATCCGGTGCGGCTGAAGATCCTCACCGGGGACTGGTTCTGCGATGCCCGCGCCCAGCGCCACCGGCACCACCTGGGCTCCGACCTCGTCCGCCGCCTCCATCCGCCGCAGGAGGCAGCCCGGGGTAGGAGAGGGATGGGGACATGGGGGGACATGGCAGGGCTGGGCTCAGCCTACTGAGGTCCCCAATATCCCCAGGAGACCCAGAGCATGTCCCCAGCCTGGGTGAGCTGGAGGCCATCGTGAGCCGCTGGCGGAGGAGAAGGAGGATGAGGATGGTGTGACGGAGCAGGAGAGGTGAGGAGGAGTGGGGGGGGGAACTTCTCACCCCATTGGTACCCCAGAGCTGGTGGCATCTCTTGTGCTGGGGGTGGCATGGCCCTGGGATGCCCCATGGGGAGCTGGAGGTGGGGAAGTTGACATTAGGAAGAAATTCTTCACGATGAGGTGGGGAGGCCCTGGCCCAGGTTGCCCAGAGCAGTGGTGGCTGCCCATCCCTGGAGGTGTTCAAGGCCAGGTTGGATGGGGCTTTGAGCCCCTGATCCAGTGGGAGGTGTCCCTGCCCATGGGCAGGGAGTGGAACTGGATGGGCTTTGAGGTCCCTTCCAACCCAAACCATTCCATGATTCTACGCCCAGAGCCCGTGGTGAAAGGGATGGCATTGTCCTGCCATCTGTCCACCCTCTGGATGTCTGTCTGTCTACCAGCCAGGGGGGTTTCTGCTGGCTCTATAAATAGCTGTGTGGATGCAGGAGCAGGGAGAAAGTGCTCATTAGCTTTGTCAGGAGAAATTAATTAATGTCTCTTCTCACAGTGCCCCTACAGAGGATGCGCAGGCAGCTGCAGAGCCCCAGGTCGGTGCCTGGTGGGGGGGTTGAGCCTGCAGCTGGGTACCCAGCACCCCAGTGGTGGGCTCACCTGGGTTACCCTGGCTGTGGTGGCCCCAGAGCCACATTCTCACCCCAGGATTGGGCTGCTCTTGGCGCCAGCTATTTGCGTGGTCCTTGCAAATTCTGAACTCCATGGTGTGGGGAGTGATGGGGGACATCCCACGGATGTCCTTCACCCTGTCCCCAGGAACCCAGAGGAGCTGGACCAAGGGGTGCAGGCAGGGGACAGGAGGGTGCCTGGGATGCCTGGTTTCACCCTTTGCCCTGTGTGCCACCTCGCAGCCCAGCCCCACGGCCCCTGCTGTGGAGGGGACCCCGGTGTCACAGCCCCTGCGGCAGGGGGATGTCCCGGCGAGGGAGCAGGGTGTCCCAGTCCAGCCAGGTAACTGTGATGGGGGGGATGGTGCTGTTGAGATCTGGGGTTGGAACCCCAGCGCTGCTTACTGGCCTCCCTGCCTCATCCTGCCCCATCATCCCTCACTTGCCTGCCTGCTCTCTTGCCAAAAAAGGGGATACACCTCCCCTCCCATCCATCCCTGCTGCATTGGGACCCCCCAAAACCAAACCCTGACTTTTGCAGGTGACACGGTAGGTGGGAACCCTTTCTGCTCGTCCAGCGTGGAGGAAGATGAAGAGCAACCCAACTCTAGATGCAGTGACCCTGATGCTGGGCAGGTGGGTTGAGGGGGGGCTTTACGGAGATGAATGGGTTGAGAGGTTGTATGGGTCTGGGGGATCTCTATGGGGATGGGTAGGGACTTTATGGGCTTGGGGGTGCTGTAAGGGGCTGGGTGGGGACTGTATCGGGCAGAGGGGTGCTGTAAGGGTCTGTCTGGGCTGTACAAAGCCAGCCCAGCACAGGCTGTGCCCAAGCACCAGGTACTTACTGGACCTGGGTGCCCTCGATGCCTGCTCTGGGATGGGGATCTGGAGGGGGGCACTGACCCCTCCTTGCTTCCCATTTCCAGGTGCCAGAGACCCCCCAGGTGGATCAGGGATCCCCGGGCCGGTGTCCCCGCAGAATGGCCCACACGGGCCACACGCCCCCAAGCAGCCTGCTGACCACCAGCTCCTCCGTGTCCAGCCTCAGCTCCTCCACGGTACGGGGCTGGGGGTGCTGGTAGGGATGGGGTGGGAAACACCACTTCTCCAGCAAAATCACCCCACCCTTGATCCAGTCCTGCTGCCTCCCCCCAGCTGAGTGGCAGCCTGATGAGCCTGTACAGCGAGGGGGAGCTGAGCAGCGTGCCCGTGCGGGGCTGCGTCCAGTTCTCCCTCCGCTACGACCCGGCCAAGAAGGAGCTGCAGGTCCACGTGCTGCGCTGCCGCGAGCTGGCCGAGGCCAAGAAGCAGCGGTCGGACCCGTGAGTGTCCCAGCCCCGAGCAGCGATGCCCAGGGAGGTGCCCAGGGTGGTACTCATTGCATCCACCTTGTTTTTTGGCTCCAGGTACATCAAGACGTACCTTCTCCCAGATAAGTCCAACCGCAGCAAGCGCAAGACGACGGTGCGGAAGAAGAGCTTGGATCCCATCTTTAATGAGACTCTCAAGGTTTCTGGCTGTGGTTTTGGGGGTTTTCCCTGGTTCAAGTAGAGAAGTAGATAGCCTCACTCTGTCTGTGTCCCCTCCTCACCAGTACAAGCTGGAGAAGAGGGACCTGCAGGGCCGGACCCTGAACCTCTCAGTGTGGCACCACGACAGCCTGGGCAGGAACCTCTTCCTGGGGGAGGTGGAGATCGCGCTGAGCTCCTGGGACTGGGCCAACACACACCCCGAGTGGTTCAACCTTCAGCCCCGGGTGAGTCCCCAACCCCCCAGCCCACCCCCCACCTACATCCACAACCCCCCATAACCCCCCCCATCCTCCCCAGATGCCCATCTCCTCAGATGGCCTCACCAGCCGGGGCAACCTCAACTTGGCACTGAAGTTCATTCCCGCTGGCTCAGAAGGTGAGAGGTGTCCGTGGGTACCGGGGTGGGGGTCTGGCATGGCAAGGTGCCCCTGACCTCTCTTGCCTGCAGGCAGGGGGCTGCCACCCACGGGCGAGCTGCACATCTGGGTGAAGGACGCTCAGAGCCTCATCCCCTTGCAGAGCGGCACCGTGGACGCCTTTGTGCAGTGGTAAGAGGGAGGTGGCACCCCGATGGGTATCCCGAGGGGGGTGTGGGGGGGTGTGTGTGTCCCTCATGTCACTGCCACCCTCAGCTACGTGCTGCCAGATGACAGCAAGACGAGTCGGCAGAAGACACGGGTGGTGAAGCGGAGCCTCAACCCTCTCTTTAACCACACCATGGTGTACGACGGCTTCCAAGCCAAGGACCTGGCCGAGGCATGTGCCGAGTTCACCCTGTGGCACCACGAAGCCTTTGCCAAGCGCCAGCTGGGGGGCATCCGCCTCAGCCTGGGCACAGGTGAGGGGTGGGGGGAACCCCCTGACAGCTTGGGGTGCTCCCCGTGGCTTGCAGGGCGAGGTGGCAGCGGTGTGGCTGGGGATGATGATGATGATGATGGTCTCTCCGCAGGGAGCAGCTACGGGCTGCCCGTGGGCTGGATGGACTCCACGGTGGAGGAGCGAGGGGTGTGGGGCCGCCTGCTGCAGCAGCCCGGGCAGTGGGTGGAAGCCCTGCTGCCCCTGCGCACCAACCTCGTCCCCCGGGAGTAGCTCCCACCCTGCAAGAGACCCCCCGGTGCCAGCAGGACTGGGGGAGCCGGGGGGGGGGGGGGGGGGGGCTGGAGCTAAGCCTGGAGTGTCACTGTGTGGGGCTGGGGGGGGGTCTGTGCTCACCCCCACCCTTTGGGCAGCAATGAAGTGGCAATGAAGGGCATAGTTGGTGGCTGTTTATTGCCCTGGGTACCCCAGTTTCTCCCTCTGGATAAGGTGCTGCATCCCTGTTGTGGGGATGTTCTTCTGCTACTCCTGATGGTGGCAGCCGGGGGGATCCATTGGCTGGGTCCCTCAAGGATGTGTCATAGTGCTGGGACTGGGGGTCCTCCTTCTCCTTCTCCTTCTCCTTCTCCTTCTCCTTCTCCTTCTCCTTCTCCTTCTCCTTCTCCTTCTCCTTCTCCTTCTCCTTCTCCTTCTCCTTCTCCTTCTCCTTCTCCTTCTCCTTCTCCTTCTCCTTCTCCTTCTCCTTCTCCTTCTCCTTCTCCTTCTCCTTCTCCTTCTCCTTCTCCTTCTCCTTCTCCTTCTCCTTCTCCTTCTCCTTCTCCTTCTCCTTCTCCTTTTCGCTGGGTCTCACGGTGCTCCAGGATGGCTGCCCAGAGCCGGTATGCTGGTCCACGTCTGCTGGGACACAGGGCTGCTGGAAGGAGGGGACCAAGCCATGTGTGTCCCCCACAACCCTGCTGTCCCCACCCCTGCCAGGCCAGGAGGGTCCACACAGGCTGGGGTTACCTGATGCCCACGTAGAAAAGGTCATCGCGTGTGACACAGCCCAGCAGGTCCCTCAGGGTGAAGCCTTGGGAGAGGAGCTGTGGGAGGGGGCAGGAGGTGTTGGGGGGCAATGCTGAAGGGGGGCTGCCCCACTCACACCAGCAGGGCTGGACCCCCCAGCTCTCAGGTAGCTCCGTGTGCCAAGTGGCCATGGGCCTCACCGTGGCCGTGGTGGCCGAGTCCGTGCGGTGCTGCTGCAGCCACTCGAGAAGGAGGGGGTCAGCCTGGGGCGGGGGGCTCAGTGGTGAGTGATCCTGCCCTGGGGGGTGCTCCTTGTGCTCACCACTGTGCTGAGACCCACTGGGGACCACAGCATCCTCGTCACCGGAGTGAAGAACTCGCTGCATCAGCTGCTGCCACTCCTGCTCCTTCTCAGCCAGTTCCTGGAGCAGCCTGGGGGACAGTGGGATACGGACTGGCACGGGCTGAGGGGCATGGACTGGCACCCATGGAGATGGAGGAACCACTGAAGCCCTACCTGCCCGTCTCCATGCGGAGGTGGCAGAGCTGTGCCATCAGCGCTGTGCGTTCCTGCAGGGAGGGCAGGGGGTCCATCTGGGTGCTGGGACCAGTGCTGAGCCCCGAGGTGGTGCTGAGCCCCGAGGTGGTGCTGTCCTGCTGCGACTGGCTCCTGGGAGCAGACAGCCTTGCTGGTACAGGGTTGTCCTTATCACTCATGTCCTTGGTGCCTTCCTCTGCCAGGCAGCTGGTATTCAGTCCAAGGTCTATGGGGACAGCCCGTGGTGGGCACGGAGAGGTGCCCGATGGATCTGGGGATCAAACTGGGGGAGCTGGGCCCAACCAAGGCTGCCCCAGTGCTGGCTCCCTCCTGAAATCCCTTTCTGAGCAACCCAAGGTCCCCCAGACCACTCTGGGCCAGCCCCTCTCTTCCTCCAACCACCTGGCTACAGTGGTGGGACCTGAACCCACATCCTGGCTGTCTCCCAGTGCCACCCACCTCTCACCAGTACAGTGAAAGCCGCCTGCACCGCCTGGCTCACGGCATCGTCCAGCGCAAACATCCAGTGGGGTTTGATGTGATGTTGGCGCAGCACCCGTCTCACCTGGAAAGGGCAGCACCGTGCCAGGGCAAAGCTGGGCTCTAGAGAACAGAAGGCTCCAGAGAGACCTTAGAGCAGCCTTCCAGGACTGAAAGGGGCTCCAGGAAAGCTGGGGAGGGGCTGTGATCAGGGAGTGCAGGGATAGGATGAGGGGAACGGGTTTCAGCTGAAAGAGGGGAGACTGACATGAGAACTTAGGAAGAAATATTTTGCTGTGAGGGTGGGGAGGCCCTGGCCCAGGTTGCCCAGAGCAGTGGTGGCTGCCCCATCCCTGGAGGTGTTCAAGGCCAGGCTGGATGGGGCTTTGAGCCCCCTGATCCAGTGGGAGGTGTCCCTGCCCATGACGGGGGGGTGGGGCGGAACTGGATGGGCTTTGAGGTCCCTTCCAACCCAAACCACTCCATGATTCCATGATCATCGTGCCAGGGCATCACCCACTCACCCCACCACTCCACTCTTGGCACTCACCGCTGCCTGGAAGCCAAAGAGGGGAGCCTGGAGGTTGGGGAGGCCCAGCCCCTCCGCCCGCAGCTGGGTCTGCAGTGCCAGGAGGTCCTGATGCAGCTGGTGCTGGTTGGGGCACTGGATGTAGCTCCGCAGGCAGCTCAGAAGCTGAGAGAGATGCTCCGAGCCCAACCTCGCACCCGCTGTGCTCTGGGTGGGCAAAGGAGATGCTCAGGGGCTGCCACCACGCCCACCCCTCTTGTCCATTGGCTGTGCAGACCAACCTTCCGTGGGCACCCAGCACCCACCTGGTTCTCCTCCAAGGCAGCGATGATGCCCGGCTCCTCGGTGGTGAGGACGCGGCGTAGCGTTGCCCGGCGCTTGCTGTCCTTCCGCAGGAGGAACCTGTCCCTGCTCTCCTCAGGGGACGATGAGCTCAGGCTGCGCTCAGAGCTGGCTGAGTCCTGGGCACTGCTGGGGAGAGGTGGGGAAGGTTGGCACTGCTCCCTCCTCCAGCCTCGGGCATTGAGGAGCGTGGAGAGGGAATGACCATTGAGGTTGGCAGAGGGTGTAGGGACCTCCCGCAAACCCCCCATGATGTGAAGGGGAGGGATGCGATACTCTGGCACAAAAAGGAGGCCCCCCATTGCAGGGTGCAGTGCTGGGACATGGCAGGAAAGCCAACCCCCTCACCACGGGGTCCCTCCAGGGCTCCCACGCCCAGGATGTCCTACCCTGAGTAGCTGTGGCTGGAGGCTGCCTCACCAAGGTGGCATGGGAGCAGCCAGCTGCCCGCTGTGCCCCTCACTGCGGCATCCTGCCTGGCTGAGGAGCATCCCCTGCTGCCATCGCTGCCATCCACATCCCCATCCAGCTGTCCAAAGTTGAGGGGATCACCTGCCAGAGAGAGGATGGAGATGTATAAGGTGCTCCAGAAAAGCTGGGGAGGGATGTTTTACAAGGGCACGGAGTGATAGGACGAGGGGGAACGGCTTTAAATTGGAAGGGGGAAGATTTAGATTTTAGGAAGAAATTCTTCACAATGCGGGTGGGGAGGCCCTGGCCCAGGTTGCCCAGAGCAGTGGTGGCTGCCCCATCCCTGGAGGTGTTCAAGGCCAGGTTGGATGGGGCTTGGAGCCCCCGATCCAGTAGGAGGTGTTCCTGCCCATGGCAGGGGAGGTTGAAACTGGGTGGGCTTTGAGGTCCCTTCCAACCTAAATCATTCCATGATTCCATGATTTAGCAGCTCATTCCAGACCCCCTCATCATGCCCCCCTGGACTCACCCCCAGCTGAGGGCAGGGGCCGGCCCCGTGCCCTCCTGGCATCGGCGAGGAAGGGGTCCTGCAGCAGCACGGCAGCCGTCGCCCGCTCGGCCGGGTCGGCCTGGAAGCAGCGCAGGATGAACCTCTTGGCTTTATCCGACATGGACTTGGGCACCTCCGGGTGCATCTTGAACATGCCCACCTGGAGGGGTGCAAAGGGATTGGCCACCCCAAAGAGGGGCAATTTCAGTACCGGGGAACCCCTCCCTTCTCAGCATCCCCTGCCCAACTCCTTGGGTACCTTGAACATCGCAGCCTGGGGGCTGCCCAGCTCATAGAAGGGGGGCTTGCCCGTGGCCATCTCAATGATGGTGCAGCCCAAGGACCAGATATCTGCTGGCTTCCCATAGCCCCATGGCCCCTGGTCAATGATTTCTGGTGCCATGTACTGCAGGGTGCCTGGGGAGAGGATGAGGAGGAGGCGAGAGGAGCCCATATCCAACATCCAAACTCTCCTTGGGGTGGGTTCTCCTTCTCCCCACGCTCAGTGCAAGGATGCAGAACCCAGCGTCACCTGGTTCTCAGCATCCCACCACCCCCAGCCTTACCTGTGAAGGTCTCGGCACTGGGGCTGATGCCCGCCAGCCGCTTGGAGGTACCAAAGTCAGAGATCTTCAGCACCCCGCTGTACGTGTTGATGAGGATATTGTCTCCCTGGAGTGAGAGAGGTGCCTCAAAATAAAACCAAGCCACAAAAAGCTCAAGTAGAGCATCACCCCAGGGGTTTTGGGGGTGGAGAAGCAGCTCCTGGCTCCCCAGTGTCCCTTGAGATGAGGATAGGTGATGCCCCTCCACACCCTCACCTTGATGTCGCGGTGTACAATGTGGTTATCATGGAGATAGCTGAGCCCGTCGAGGATCTGGCGGGTGTAGAAGATGATGGTGGGCTCGTTGTCCTTCAGGGGTCCCCACTTGGAGCGCAGCAGGGATGAGAGACTCCCTGGAGAGGGGGTAGGGAGGGGAGCAGAACCCCCATTTAGGCTACACAATACGGCCACGTGTCCCTCTTTGACCCCCAAATCCTGCCCCCAGCGCTGCCCACCTCCCGGCACCTCCTCCATGAAGATCTTGATGAAGCCATCCTGGCTGACGGAGCCCAGGTACTGCACGATGTTCCTGTGCCGCAGGTGCTTGTGCAAGGCGATCTCCTCGTGCAAGGCCTGGGAGTACCTTGCATGGTGGGACACCAGGGTGAGGGGCTGCCCAAAGCTCCTTGAGACCCTCCAGGACCTGCTGGCTTGGCACCTACTGGCTGTCCCGCTCCGGGATCTCCTTGATCGCAATGCGCACTTGGTTGCTGAGGCAGCGCCCGGCGTAGACAACCCCGTATGTCCCCCTGCCCAGGACCACCCGCTCGCCCGTCTCCGAGTACTCGTAGCTGTACTGTGGGCAGAGATGTGTGGGTTGGCAGCCTGTGCCCACCTGGTGCCACCTCATGTCACCTCGTGTCCCCATCTCACCTCCAGGATGGGCTGTGTGGGGCTGGGCACCTCCTCGCCGCCCACCGCCTGCTCAGCCAGGAGGGACTGGATCTGATCGCAGAACCTGCAGGTGGGAGGATGATGGTCCTGAGCACCAGTGACAATGCTGAGGGGCTCCTGCTCCCCCTCCCAATCTGCTCCCCACAAGGAGGGGGTTGTGGGATCCCCTTCCCCACAAGGAGGGGTCCTGTTTTGTGGGATCCATCTGCAAAGGTTGCATCCCTTGGACACCTCTTTACCCCAAAATTAAGTTAGGGAAGAAATAGCTTGATCCCATCCCTCCCTGCTCACTGGGGCAGTAATTGGGGGTCCCCCATGTGAGGTCCCCATCCTGTGCCCCCCACTCCGCTGCTCACCACCGGCAGTGCTGCTGGGAGGGGAAGTAGAGCTGGAAATCCTCCTCCACGTGCATCACATAGAGGAAGCAGCCCCGTTCGTCACGTTTGCAGATGCTGGAGGGAGAGGAGCCCCCCATCCCGTTAATGCTGGGGGTGCCCATGGGGTGGGCAAAGGGACTGTGGGGACATCCTGGGTCCTGCTGGTGAGGGGACTGGGGACACACTCACCTGATGCCCTGGATGGCCGTGGCCGCAAAAGTCCAGCTCGATGCTGCTGCTTTCTGCAGGAGAAGGGGCAGGTGAGGAGGAGGTCGGTGGGGGCACCCCCATCCTCCCAAGCCCCCACCCTACCTCCTCCACGGGGCAGACAAGGGCAAGGGTCAGGGCAGGCTCCTCCGTGCCACCGTGCAGCTCCAGCCGGGCCGGGCGCAGGACCTTGCTGAGCTCCAGGACCAGAACCTTCGGCAGCCGGGGGGGGCTGCAGGGTGAGTCCCACCACCCACCAAGTCCTCAACCCACACTTCTACACCCCAACCCTCCCACCCAGTTGGCACCAGTGGGCTGCTCAGTGCCTCCCCAAACCCCTGGTAAGCCCATACAGCTGAGTGCTGGCAGGGACAACCAACCCAGGCTCCATAGGGCCCCTCACCGGGCAGCGGGGCGTGGCGACGAAGGGCTGGCATCCCTCAAGGAGGAAGCCCAGCCAGAAATCAGCCAGTTCCTGCCGGGCAGAGTGGACCTGTGGGCTCTTCTGGAAGTGTTTGTAGAGCAGGAAGGTCTCCATGACCGACACCAGGTACCTGCAGGGATGTAGAGGAGGAGAGAGGAGAGAAAGATGTTCCCGCAGCACCTAAAGCCCCTAATCCCCATCCTGGGACACAGCCACCAGAGACTGGAAACCAAGTCTCCTCCAGGTGGGCACACGCTGTGCTGTGCCCGTACCAGCCTGGTGCATTCAGCTTGTAGAGCTTCTCAGAAGCTTGGATGACTTTGCTGAGGTCGTTGGCCAAGATACCAGTTCCGAGGCAAAACCCCACATCCCAGTAGTAGCGCAGCTCCTCCAGGCTGCCCTTGCGACCCTGCAGGCAGCTCAGCTTCACCCCTGAACATGAGAGCAGAAGACTATCACCCCTCCACCAGGAACCCTGCACGTGGGCACAGCTGTGCCAGGCGTGCCCGGGTGCCAACGAACCCCAGCACCTGGTCCTCATCCTCAATGGGACTTTGTCCTCAACCCATGGGTGAGCACCCACCGATTTGCTGTAGCTCCACAGAAGTTTCAAACTGGTGCCCAGCGGCCACGAGGAGGACGGCAGCGTTGATGCCCGCGTGGAGGCTCGGCTCCATCTCAAAGGCTTTGCTGTACCTGGGCAGAGATGTTGGGTGGAGGGCACAGCTCCTGCTGCCTCCCTTCAGCCAAAATGTGGGGTCCTAGAGTTGCCCCCTATGATGGGGGAGCACCCCCAAACCAGAAAACCCCCAAAAAGATGTAAAAAAATAAAAGCCCATCAGGAATCAGGCACTGGCACAGCCTGGAGAAGAGAAGGTTCTGGGAAGACCTTAGAGCAGCCTCCCAGTACTGAAAGGGGTTCCAGGAAAGCTGGAGAGAGACTTTTTACAAGGGTCTGGAGTGATAGAACAAGGGGGAATGGCTTTAAACTGGAAGGGGGGAGATTTAGATTAGACATTGGGAAGAAATTCTTCACAATGAGGGTGGGGAGGCCCTGGCCCAGGTTGCCCAGAGAAGTGGTGGCTGCCCCATCCCTGGAGGTGTTCAAGGCCAGGCTGGATGGGGCTTTGAGCCTCCTGATCCAGTGGGAGGTGTCCCTGTGCATGGCAGGGGGTGGGTCTGGATGTGCTTTGAGGTTCCGTCCAACCCAAACCATTCCATGAATTCGCATTCCCTGTCCCTGCATTGCTGCTCCGGGGGGGGGGGGGGGGGGGGGGGGTGGGTGGTAAATGCATGGCTGCACTGCATGGAAAGCCCCCAGGGACCCTGCAACCCCCCAGATGGGGGCATAGGCAGGCAGGTGGCCCCCAGCCCTGTCCCCAGCCTCACCAGTGCAAAGCCTGGTCCCTCATCCTGGTGTCGGTGAAGCCGGAGCCGATGAACATGTCCTTGTAGACGCGGCCCGCACAAGCAGAGGAGGTCGGGCGCAGCCCCCTCCCCGCGCTCCACCACGGGCAGCAGCACCGCCAGGGCCTTCTCCCGGTCCCTGGCACGGTTACGCCTGCAGACACATGACCAGCACTTGGCAAAGACATCACTGGCAGGACCCCTCAGTCTCCTCAGGGTGGTGTGTCACCCCCTGCCACCCGTGCCCCACTCACCGGCTGAGGGCGAAGGCATAGTGGAAGCGGACATTGTGCTGCTCGGCCACGGCGCAGGTTGGCAGCGCCTGGAGGGTCTCCACCAGCGAGACGATGGCATCGTAATCCTGTGGAGATGACTTCAGGGCTGAGCTGGCGGCCCCCAGATTGCAAATTCCCATCCCCACAGTGCAATGCTCTCCCAAGCTCTCAAGTGTTGCCAGCTCCACCAACCAAGGGCAGGCTGTGGAGCAACGCCCGAGATGCCAACACGGTCCCTGGCATCCCTCCATGATGTTCCAACCCCCTCACCTGCACGTCGCGGTAGGAGAGGAGGAGGTTCACCACGATGTCCAGGCTGAGCAGCTCCACGCTGTCCAGGCGCTGCTGGATGCGGGCCAGCTCCCGGCTCAGCTCTTCCCCCCGGTACATCTCCCGTGCCCTCCGGATATCCCGACGGATCATCTCCCGAAAATACCCGCTGGGGACAGAACGGGGGCAGAGATGCGGAGCTTTTGGGGTGGTGGCAGTTCTCCGCCAAGCCCTGCCAACCCAGGGTTTGCCCACGTGGGCAGCAGTACCAGGAGTTGGTGGGGATCCCCTCCAGCAGTTGGACGAGCCGGGTTGCCAGGGGGGTCAAGAAGGTCTCTGACTCGAAGCCAGGCTGGAAGAGCTCTGCCAGGTTCTTCGTGGCCCCGGTGTCACAGCAGACGACCTTGTTCTGGGGGGTGACTGCGTAAGGGATGAAGTTGTAGCTGCCGCAGAGGTCCTGAGGGAGGGGAGAGGGTTTGAATGGCTGTGCCAGCCAAGGTGAGGACCATTCTACTCATGTCATGGACCAGCCCTGCTACCCAAGCCTGCCCAGACGATCCAGGCCCTGCTGACCCAAACACCTTCCATAAGTCATCAACGGGGAAAGATAAATCAACTTAGACATTAGGGAGAAATTCTTCACAGTGAGGGTGGGGAGGCCCTGGCCCAGGTTGCCCAGAGAAGTGGTGGCTGCCCCATCCCTGGAGGTGTTGAAGGTCAGGTTGGATGGGGCTTGGAGCCCCCTGATCCAGTGGGAGGTGTTCCTGACCTTGACAGGGGGGTTGAAACTGGATGGGCTTTGCAGTCCCTTCCAACCCAAACCATTCTATGATTCTATGATTTATCTCTGACTGCCATCATTACGCTTCAGAGTGAACACTTGCAGTTTGTTTCAAAACCAGGTTCCTCTCTCCGTGCTCTGAGTGATACCCCCACCCCATCTCAAGATTCTGGTAGAGGTTCCTGTGTGCATTGTCCATCCTCTGAGGCCGGGGAGAGGCAGCTCAAGGGGGAGAGAAGGGCTCAGACCCCTCCCCAGCACTGCAGCAGCGACCTCAGGAACAAGAGACGCACCGAGTTCTTCTGGCAGATGTCCTCCTGGGGAAAGAGAGGAGGAGGAGGATGGATTTAATGAGTGTCCACAGCAAAAAAAAAAATAACAGCTGACTTCAGACTCTGGGATCCGAATTACCTG
Source organism: Dromococcyx pavoninus (assembly GCA_033558185.1). NCBI lineage: Eukaryota > Metazoa > Chordata > Aves > Cuculiformes > Neomorphidae > Dromococcyx > Dromococcyx pavoninus. The sequence continues at coordinate 168,207 of JAUMJL010000365.1, read as the reverse complement.
GAAAACAGCCAGGGATGTCAAGGGACACCAGGGCTGAGCCACAGCCGGTCACCCCCATGCCAAGAGCATTGCTTAAGGGCCCCCCACCCCAGGCAGGGCTGCAAACGCACCCGGCTTCTCCTCCAAACCCAGCACAGGGAAGTGGTCACCAAATGGGTTCCTGGGGCTCCCTTGAGTCAGGGAGACATTTGGGGACGCTTTGGATGTGCTCCCAACTGCATTCTTTGTCCATGAGTGTCGAGAATCCCTCCCACTGGTCCCTTCTGTGCAGAAGGTTTCAATTCCAAGGGATCGCCTTCCCCCAGGGAAAAGTGCTCATTCCTGAATTCCCAGCTGGTTGGGGTGAGGAGAACACCCAGCACCCTGCACCCAGCTCTAGGGCTCACTGAGGTCCCCAGCCACCTCCTCCTTATCCCATCCAGGTACAGGAAAATCTCTTCTGGAGCAGGATGCAACTGTGGGAACTTGACTGGGCTCAGGATGGAGATCCCCATCTTGCTGGCCTGAGTTCTCCAGGTGCTTGGGGCCATCTCCACCCTGGAACAGGAGCACCTGGGGGGATAAGTTGACCCTAACCCCATCCCTGCTCACCTGTAGGGCATGAAGGGAGGGCAGGTCGGCCTGGCTGCACAGCAGGATGTTGTGGGACATGTCGAAGCTCTCACGGACACCCAGGTGGTAGAAGAGGGAGGGTTGGCAGACAGAGTCACTCAGCTCCACCACAGCCACATCTGTGAGCAGAATGGTGGGGATGCTCACACAATCCAAATTCATGGCAGCAGGGGAACCAGCCATCACGGGGTCTGAGGGTTCACATCCTCTAAAAGTGCCTGAGACCACCGTGGGGGGCACCCACTTGCCCCCCCAGGGTTGGACTCTGAGCAAACCCTCCATGAAAAATCCCCTTTCAGAAATCACACCCGCGTGTTTAACACCAGGGATGAAGGCATCCTGGCAAACGTCCAACCACCCTGGAAAGTAAACAGGAGGAAGGTAGAAAAGCAAACAGCAAAGAACCCGAGCACACCGCTGGCAGAGCTCTGGCACAAGGGCAAGGGAGAGAGTGATTCTCCCCCTCTGCTCTGCTTTCGTGACATCCCACCTGGAGTCCTGTGTCCAGTTATGGAATACCCAGCATAAGAAGGATATGGAACTGTTGGAACAGGTCCAGAGGAGGCCATGAATATGATCTGAGGGCTGGAGCACCTCTGCTATGAGGAGAGGCTGAGAAAGTTGAGCTTGTTCAGCCTGGAGAAGAGAAGGCTTCAGGGAGAACTTAGAGCAGCTTCTCAGAACTGAAAGGGCTCTAGGAAAGCTGGGGAGGGGCTCTTGATCAGGGAGTGCAGGGATGGGATGAGGGGGAAGGGTTTCCAGCTGAAAGAGGGGAGATTGAGATGAGATCTTCGGAAGAAATGTTTTGCTGTGAGGGTGGAGAGGCCCTGGCCCAGGCTGCCCAGAGCAATGGTGGCTGCACCATCCTTGGAGGTGTTCAAGGCCAGGTTGGATGGGGCTTTGAACTCCCTGATCTCGTGAGAGGTGTCCCTGCCCATGGCAGGTGGGTTGGAACTGGATGGGCTTTGAGGTCCCTTCCAACCCAAAGCATCCCATGGTTCTATGATTCTTGGCCCAGATAGCTGGGATAACCAGGTGGAACAGCAGGAAGGAGAGGGTGGTAGAAGCCTCATGCTGGGGTTGCTGCTGGCAGAGCGGGTCACATCCTCACCTGCATTGTAGAAGCGGTCGAGGGTGGTGGTGTCACCCAGTGCCAGGGTGTCGAAGGGCAGCGAGTGCAGGCGTGCGCGCAGCTCCCGGCAGGCCTCGCGCAGGCTGCGCAGCGCGGGGCAGGCGGGTGGCTCCCGGCCCAGCACACAGACGACGCTCAGCGCCCGCCGCCTGCCTGCTCGGCCCTGGGTGCCACACACGGGCCGGCCCGCGGTGCCCGCCACCGCCAGCGGGTCCTGCCAGCAGCTCCCTGCGATTGGGGGGGGCCGGGGCACCTCCATCCTGGAGAAGGCTGACGCGTGAGATAGGAGTTACACTAAGCACTGGGAGAGCTGCCACCGGCTGCCCTGGTTCATACTGGGACAGCCTATACCCTACACTGAGCTGGTTCTTACTGGGAATGCTTGCACCAAGCAGCCCTGGTCCTTACTGAGAGACACCTTACCCTGCACCGCGCTGCCCTGCTCCTTACTGGGAGAACTCATGCCCTGCCCCAAGCTGCCCCGGTCTTTACTGAGAGTGCCCGTATCCTGCATCGAGCTGCCCTGGTCCATACCGGGAGAGCTCAAACCCTGCAATGAGCTGCCCTAATCCCTGCTCCTGGGGGATCCTGTACCCCGTACCGGGCTGTCCTCCACTGGAATGCCGTGTACCTCACTGGGAGAGTCTGTATCCTGCACCGGACTGCCCCGTTCCTTAATGGGAGAGCCCGCAACGGGCTGCCCCGTTCCCACCGGAAACTCCGCACTGGGGCTGCCTCTGTTCCCCTCTTGCAGACCCCGCACCAGGTGGCCCCATTCCTTACTGGGAGACGCCGCACAGGGACTGACCCGTTCCCACCAGAGACCTCGCACCGGGCTGCTCCTTTCCTTACTGGTAGACGCCGCACCGGGCTGCCCCGTTCCCCCCTTGCAGACCCCGCGCCGGCATGTCCCGTTCCCCCCGGAAAATCTCCCTACCGAGCCTGCTCGCACCGGGAGGGTCCGTCCCGCACCGGGGCTGCACCGCACCGGGCTCCGCTCCGCCCCGCACCGGGCTCCGCTTCCGCCTGTCCCGGCCGTGAGTCACCGGCGGCTGCACCCGCCCCCCCCCGGGACGGGACAGCCCCCCGCGAACGGACTCTGCCCCCTCCCGCACGGGCACCAGTTGCAATTGCAGTGGGTCGGTTGTGAAATGGGAGCAAGGGGAAGGGGAAGCAGTGGAGAAGGGGGAACCGGGGGGGACCGGGTCCGGTTCCTCCCTCAAGCACGTGTTGCAGCTGAAATAACGGCTCCGAAGTCGCCTGGGTTGTGGTAGCGATGACAAAGTGAAGCTGTGATTCGCCGAGAGGCCAACAGCCGGGCAGCCCCCATCGCATCCCCATTGCAACCTCCAATACCCCATCGCAACCCCCAATACTCCATCGCATCCCCGCAGTATCATCCATATCCCTACAGCATCCCCCCATATCCCCATCACATCCCCCGGTATTCCCATCGCATTCCCTTGGCCGGGGCGAGGGGCTGGGGAAGCTCCCCGCGGGATGTTGATGGGATGGGAACGGCTGGCTGGGGAGACGGGAGCTGTGCGGGCGGTGCTGCGGGCAGAGCTGAAAGGCAGCATTCCCGGCTGGGAAAGTCCTGGTGCACGGCGGGACGCAGGGAACAGGCTGGCACAGCACCCTGGGCTGGGCTGCTGTGCGGGCGGGCGAGCCACAGGGCAGACAGACAAACTACTATGCAGGCAAATAAGGCACTGCACAGGCAGACAAGCCACGATGCAGACAGACAAGCCACTGTACAGGCAGAGAAGCCATCACACACACTCACAAAACACTGCACAGGCAGACAAAGCACTCTGCAGATTGACAAGACACCACACAGGCAAACATGCCACGATGGAGGCAAACAAGCCGTGATGCAGGCAGACAAGCCACCCTACAGGCACACAAGCCACCCTACAGGCACACAAGCCACCACGCAGGCAAACAAGGCACTCCTCAGGTGAACAAGCCACCTGGCAGGCAGATGATCCCTCCCAGCACTGTTCCCACAGAAGGGCCAAGCCAACCCAGGGCAAGAGGGAGGAGCAAGGACACAGGGTGCAGTGGTGGCTGTGGCACACACCCTGCCTGGCCACCTGCCCATTCCTCCTCCCCATCGCCATCCATGCAGCCACAGAGGTTGCCCCCGAGCCCTGGCTCAGCCTGCCCATGCTCGTCTGCAGCTGGGGAGCCCGGCCCTGCCATTCCCCAAGTTCCTCCAGGCCCAGCCTGCAGACCCCTGCAGCTCCAGACAAGGGGTTGTGCTCCATGGAAGGGGACACCACAGACTGGGACCCCCGGGACAGGAAGGAACAATGTCCTGTTGCTCCCTTCTCCAGGATGGCATCACTCCTTACCATACTGATTCCTCTCCCCTGCTCACTGGGAGGACGGGAGCTGCTGGGGACCACCCACCCACACCAACACGTGGGCAACCACGTCCCCAGCTGCAAGTATGGTGTCTGCAAACAAAATCTCCTGGGGCAGCACCCACTGGTCGGGCACTAAATGTGATGACCATGACCCGTACACCAGAAACAGGAGAAAAGTCCTTTATTGGGTCCCTTTATCCCCTGTGCCAGCTGAGGTTCTGCCCAGCACGGGGCTGGGGGCTTGGCCACCAAAGGGGCCACTCTGCTGCCAGCCGTGGCCACTGTCCTCTGCTGCCCTGGGTCCCCCAGGCCCCTGGCATGTGTGGTGTGGGGAAACCCAAGGCTGGAATTCAGGGCTGGATTGGACCCCCATGCTCAGCTGCCCCCCTCCACCCTGCTCTGTGTCCCCAGGGAGCAACTGGAGGGTGAAACTGCGGCCACATTGGGTGCAAATGCCCTCCCTGAGCATCCCCTGCCATGCTGGGGACAGGAGTTGGGCTGGGGTGACATGTCCCACCCTGGTGCCCCTGGGGCAGAGAGGGCAGCCCAGGACAGAGCCACCTTTGCATAGTTGAGGTGTGGGCAGGGGCCCTGCATCTGGGAGGATATGGCCTGGCACCAGGCAGGGATGCCGGCACTGATCAGGGATTCTGGACCACACAGGGATGCTGGCACTGGCCAGGGATGCCAGCACCAGGCGAGGATGCCGGCAGCACTGGCCTCTTCTCTGCCTTCCCTGGGGAGGACAAGGGCAGCATCTCCCCAGCCCGGGGTGTGCAGTGGCCTCAGATCCTGGTGCAGCAGACAGAGAAGAACACATAGCAGAAAGGGCCCAGGCAGCTTTGCCCTGGGGGGGTCCAGCCCCCCTGAAGACCCCAGAAAGTGGGGAGCAGAGAGGGAGGTGCCCCAGTGTCCACCCCAATGCACCCATGCAGGTGGCAATGCCATGGAGATGGGTTGGCCCCACACCTGGGAACTGACGCAGGGGGAACTTCCATGGGACGGGATGGGATGGGATGGGATGGGATGGGATGGGATGGGATGGGATGGGATGGGATGGGATGGGATGGGATGGGATGGGATGGGATGGGATGGGATGGGATGGAGGACACAGGCTTTCTGCTGCCACATCCTCACTCCAGCCACACGAACTCCCCTCAGACACAAGACAGACACCACCTCACAGAGTTTAATTGGGGCAACCTGAGCAACAAGTCTCACCCCACAGCACACAAAACACATCCCCCTCCCCAAAACAACACACAGAAAGAGGAAGGGGGGCAACTGAGGACCCCCCCACTCCCACAGCAACACAGAGGCACAGCAAAAGCACACAGCAAAGCCCCAGCTCTGCTCCTCCAGCGGGCACCGAGGGGCTGGGGAGCCAGGGTGAGAAGGGGCTGGGGGGTGGCTGGAGCAGGGGGCTGGGTGCTCCAGCCCAAATCCTGAAGGGAAAAGCACCTGAGAGCCCACCAGGGCAAGAAGGGACCCCAAGCTCCCTCCAAGAAGCCCCAAGGCTGTGGGAGGCAATGGGGCCAGGGGTGCAGTGGGTAGTCGGGGGGTGACCAGGGTGGAGAGGGGGACTGCTGGGTGCTCTCTAACTGGGGACAAACTGGTCCCCGCCACTCCTATCCTTCCGAGGGTGCTCAGGTCTGGGGGACCGGGGGCACCTTGCCCTGGAGAAGGGGCATGGATATGCCAAGGGGTCGTGCATCCCACCAGGGCCTCAGTGCATGAAAGGGAGGTGAGCGGGGACACCCCTTTCCCTTCCACCACTAACAACTCCCAGGAAAACAGCAAAACAGCTGGGAAACCCCCTTCATGCAAACCAGGAGAGAGGGACCACGCCACCCTCCTCTGGTGAGGGGTGAGGAAAGGGTCAAGCTCCGGGGGGTGCAGAGGGGCAGCCCCCTCCCCATCGCCGCTGGCACCCAGCACCTACTGGTTGTCCTCTCTGGCAGCGTGCAAGGAAAGAGAGATGGGGCACGGCCCCCTGTGTTAGACCTGGCGAGGCATGGAATCATGGAATCATTGAGGTTGGAAAAGACCTCTAAGTCCAACCTCCAAAAGACCTCCAGTCCAACCCCACCGTGACTATTACATGTCCCTAAGTGCCACATCTACATTTTTTTTAACCCCTCCAGGGATGGAGACCCCACCACTGCCCTGGGCAGCCTCTGCCAGAGCTTCACTGCTCTTTCAGTACAGAAATTTTTCCCAATATCCCATCTAAACCTCCCCTGACGCAACTTGAGGCCATTTCTTCTCATCCTATCGCTTCTTCCTTGGGAATCCCATGGCACCAGGTGAGGGAGGAGAAGAGCAACAGACCCAACAGGTTGGATTTGGGGGCCCCCCATGGGGCTCGGAGCCAGGATTCGGCCAGGCAGCAACAGACAGAGGAGGCGACAGGACAGCCGGACACCAGCGAGGGGACAGACAGGGGAGGACAAGCCCCTCCACCTCCCAAATCCTCCTCCCACCAGATGAGGACAAACTGGCACAAAAAGCCACGGGAGACAACACTCAGCTACGAGACAGGACACGGCCAGATGGGAGCCCCAGGGCTGACCCCTTTTTTTGGCTTCAAGGGTGGCCTTGACCCAGGCACGAGCCACCATGGGACCCCCCACCTCCACCCTGGGAGCCTTACAGCGTTTGGTAGGTGCTGTCCTTTGACTTGATGAACTTGATGATGAAGAAGACCACGGCTTGGACGCTCAGCACCAGCACAATGCCGCCAATGAAGCTGGCGGTGTCGAAACCAGGCGGGTGGAACTCAGGGCTGCCCGTCAGCGGGGCACTGGTGGTGGTGGTCCCTAATGGCAGGGGAAAACGGGGTGTGTGGGGGTTTATGGGTGCTGTTGGCATCACTGGGTACCAACACTCCTGCCAAGGAGAGGGGATTTGGGGTCCCCGCAGCGGGGAGGAATTGTTTCCCAGCATGGAGCTGGGATGTCCCCAGCAACATGTGGACGCAGGGATGGACTTGGCCCCTTCTCACACCGGAGCAGCCAGCAGTGCATGGGAGAGGAGCCAGCAGCAAAAAGATCCCAGTGGGATCAATAATTCAGAGGGCTCTGGGCTTCGGTTACCCACTGTAATTAGCCCAGTGCTCTCCAGTTCCCGCTTCCTGGAAGAGGCTCCTTATTCGCTCCCAGCTCCAACCTGGCCAGAGATGGCATTTCCCAGCAAGGGCTGGCAGCAGGGCTGGTTCTTGGAAGGGTGTTCTGACCCTCCCAGCCCCATCCTGGTGTCACTGCATCTCATGGCAGCGTTGGGGGGCACAGGGACGGAGCTGTGACCCCAGGGACAGCACTGGCACCTCCTGGGGCACAGCCAGGGTTGAAGCCTTGAGGGTGGTTGTGCTCATCCATTCCCAGGGATGCAGAACATGGAGAGAAGCAGCTTATCCCATCCCCTGGGGCTCCTGGAAACCCCAGCCCATCCCACCACCCCCCACACCCCCAGCCCCACTCACTTGGGGAGTGCGTCCCTGGCTCCTTGCTGTGGGACTGCGGAGGCTCTTCAGTGGGGGACTCGAGGGCTGCTGGAGGCAGGAACAGAGGGAAAGGAGGAAAAAGAGTTGTCAAGGAACATCAGTGTGAAATCCCACCCCATGACCCTGTCCCAGGGGTGGGATTTCATTCCCACAGGCTGCACCTCCATCCCAAAGGCTGCTGGGTCTGGGGGGCTGTGGGGGTACCCGTTGTCGTGGAGGGTGCAGGGTTACCTCGACACAGGGCGCTGGTGTTGTAGAGAACACAGGTCTCCCGCGCTGTCACACCCCTCTGCACGCAGCTCCCCATCTCTGCAGGAAGAGGGAGCAGGGTTTTCCCAAGGGATTCCCAGTAAACCAATCCATGGAGGCACAAAGTGCACAGTGCTGGGGCTCAGGGCTGCCTTGGGAACCCGAGGGTCTGGGGTGGCAAGGATCAGCTCCTAGGGGTGGGCATCCATCCAGGGGGCTTGCATCTGCACCCCCCACAGGGACAAGTCCACACAAGGAATTTACAAACAACCTCCCATCTCCATCACTTGGTGCTCCTCCACCTGCACAGGGAGGTGGAGGGTTTCCAGCATTACCCCGAGTCTAGCATGGCTGAGAGTAGCACACGGTGAATTCCCCCACCCCTGCCCACTGGGCTGCCTCCCACCAGGATGGGTTGGGTGAGTTGGACCTTGACCATGGAAGCAGCTGGTTTTGAGTACCAGGGGCTGTGGGAGATCCTCACTCTCCCCCCACATGGCTATGCCCCCTCTGGGTTTGGTTCTGTCCTGTTGACCCCCTTACCTGGCTCCTCAGGGGTCCCACAGCCCACCCAGACACAGCTGGTGGCATTGTGCGAGGTGATGCCGGCTGTGCAGGTCTCACAAGACCTCAGCTCACCACAATCTCCTGCCAAAGCCAGGGGAAAGGGGTGAGGTCAGGGTCAGCATCCATCCCCCCATCAGCCAGGGTTGGGGCTCGACCCTCTGCTTCATGGACAGGAGGATTCTCACAATGCAGCAGGAGGGATGAAGGCATCTCTTCCCCAGAGAAACCATGGCTGCCCCATCCCTGGAGGTGTTCAAGGCCAGGTTGGATGGGGCTTTGAGCATCCTGATCAAGTGGGAGGTGTCCCTGCCCATGGTAGGAGGTTGGATCTGGATGAGCTTTGAGATCCCTTCCAACCCAAACCACTCCAAGATTCTATGATTCAAGCAGCATTGCCCCCTGCCCCTCCAGTCTGTCCCATAGGACCCCCCCACTCCCCATCACCCCAGCAATGGCAGTGAGTCACTTGGGCGTTTGCAGAGCTGCTCTGCAACGAGCTCTTCCCCCGCACACACACGCTCATCATTAATTTACACGATGACTGTCAACGAGGGAGGCTGCAACAAGGAGCTGTGGCCGGGCCCTGCCTGCACCTCGGCTGCATCCCACGCCCGCATTTGCACCATTCTGGGAAGGAAGCAGTGAGCCATTTCCCACCCTGGACAAGTTTCTAGGATCTCAGGGGACAACCAGCCCCCCTCCAGGGCTTGTAGGAGGGGGCTGGAGGCTTCACCCCTCTGAGTTGACTCCCCAGGGTCTCTACCACGCAGGGACCGTTGCAGCCTCATGCCTGGCTACACCACACTGGTTGCACTCCATTCCCACAGGCAGGGCTTTGCAGACGGCTTCCCACCACGCCACCTCCCTTTGGGAAGTGCAGCTCCAGCCACCCCCCCAGCTTTCAGGGTCTTCATGGCCACCCAGGCTGATAGAAGAGGCCCTTTCCCTTCTCCCAGTAAAAGCTAAGGGGGCAACTGGTGGCGTTAAGGCACAAAGTGAGATGCTGCGGACCCATTGCCATGGCTACGGCGTGGTGGGCACCCCCCTCCAGCATTTAAAGACCTGCAGGGAACCAATGGGAAAGTAGGACTTTGTTCGCAAGGGTTCCAGGCAGGTTTGTAATTGAAGTTATTTTTATCGCAGCAGGCGCAGGAACAGACATTTGGAGCCCAACGCTGTCAACTCCCGCTCCTACCATCAGGTGTGGGGAGGGAGAGGAAAATAAAGGGGGGGCAGAGGGGGTGGCTGAGGGCACCCTTTCCCAGTGGGAGCTCTGGGAATACTGTGGGTCCCAGTGGGACAAATCAGGGTGGAAAAGTCTCCTGGTAGCAGCGGGGGGGTGGGACAAGGGGAGCAGAAGGAAGGCTGAGGTTTGCATAATTGATGCCTGGAGTTGCAGGAGGATGGAGGCTCCTCTCCCCATTTCCCCCCCCTCCGTATGGAAACCACCATAAACCACAAGGTCCCCCCAGATCTTTGGAGATGGAGCCAGACCCTGCACCCCACTTGTCCCGCAGCAGTGCAACTCCTTGCTTTGGGGGGGGGGGGAGTTGAGAGCAGGATTAGGGTCCCCTCTTCCCCCAAACTGGGGTCAGTGAAGGAATGGGGGGGCGTCCCATTTCAGATGAGGAGGCTGGAGGCAAAAATAAAGACAGAATAAAGACCCCCCCTTAAAAAAGTTCAGCTGCCCCAAAGCTGCAAAATCCCCTCGCCCCCCCCCCCCGGTTCTGGGGTACCCTCCCCCCCGCCCCCGGCCGTACCTGCGCGGGTGGGTGCGGAGCCCTGCGCGCACGGGAGGGCGCAGAGGAGCGCGCAGAGCAGCGCCCCTGCGCACGGCGGGGCCATGGCCCGGCCCGGTTAAGCTGGGCTTTAGCCAGGCTCGGCTCAGCCAGGCTGGGCTCAGCCCGGCGGGAGGTGCGGGATGCGAAGCTCCCGTGAGAGCGGAGCCACAGGGATGTGCGCGCCCGCGGGAGGCGGCCCCGGGGCGGGGGAGGGCGGGGGGGGGGGGGCGGGCAGGGGCGGCACCGCCTCGTCCCGCCCCGCCCCGGTGGGGGCATGGACGGGGGGGCGCTAAGGAAAGGCAAACCACCAGCACCCCCCGTGGGAAAGGAGGAGATGGTCCGGTGTGTGGGGGTTCGGGGTGAGCTGCACCGCAGCAGCCTGTGCAGTGCACAGCCTGCTCTCAGTACACACCCTGAGCACCCTGCGCTGCACACCCTGAACACCTTGCGCTGCACACCCTGAACACTCTGCACTCACTACACACGCTGCACTGCACACACTGCTCTGCACACCTCGCACAGCCTGCACGCCCTGCACTCACTGCACACCCTGCACTGCACACCCTGCAATCCCTGCGCTCCCTGCCCACACTGCACTCACTACGTACGCTGCATTGCACACACTGCACTCGCTGCACCCCCTGAACACACTGCACACGCTGCACGTGGTGTGTGTACTGCACATGCTGCACTCGCTGCACACACTGCCTGTGCACTGAACGCTGCTTGCACTGCACATGGCCAGGGAACTGCACACCGTCTGCACACCCGGAGCACTGCACACCCTGCACTCACTGCACACTCGCTGCACCCCCTGCACTCACTGCCCGTGCACTACACTCCCTGCAACCCCCCCCCGCACGTCCCCCAGCCTCGTGCCCGGGGCACCGCGACCCTCCCGGGACCGCGGCGCGGCCGCGGTGTTCAGCACCGCGAACAGCTCCCGCCGGGCCGGGCCGAACCCGAGCCGAACCCGAGCCGAGCGGAGCCGAGTGGAGCCGAACCCGAGCCAAGACCTCCTTGCCCCTGGCGGGGCTGTGGAGGGAAGACGGGGGCTGCAGCCGTGTCCAGGAACACCGAGGGTCCCGACACCCGGCCCAGCACCCCGGGATCCTCCAAGCTTTCGCAGCGGGACCAGTGCTGGACAAACCCGCCCCCCGGTCAGGATGCCTGGGAGGGTCTGAAACGCATCGTGCTTTGACGACCCGGGAAGGGGAGGTGGGGGGGCGGGGGGACGGTCCCGGTAGGGTCCCAGGGTGCCCACGCCGCTTCCTCCTCCCCGGGGAGGGCTCCCTGCCAGCCGCCCTTCCCGCAGTGCCCCCAGGCTTTCCGGTTCTCCTAGAGATTAATAAATTATTTAGGCCCCCGTGGGAAAGCGGGGGGGGGGGGATATCTGCGCACCACGGTTTGTGCGGGGGCGGGGGGGCACCCAGCATCGCTCCCCACTCACCCCCACACACACCCCACCCCCAAATCTCTGCAATGAGGGGGGCCAAGTCAGCACTCCTCCCTCCTCTGATTCGCAGCCCTGCAAGGAGGTGGCGGGGATGCGGGGCGGGGGGGGGGCAGGTTGGGAGGGTCCCGGGGGCGGTGTCGGGGGCGGTGTCGGCAGGACCAGGGAGGGAGAACGTGTGTGTGTGTAACGGGGGGGGGGGGGGGGGGGGGGCGGCTGTTTTTATGAATGGGCTGCTCCATCCCCCGTGTGATCCCTCTGATTGGCTCCGGCGGGCACTGGCGTCACCGCGGGGCTGGGGGGAGCTGGGGGGGGGGCGGCGGTGAGTCACCCCCCACTCCAACACCCCCCACCCCCGGCCGGGCTCCGTCACTATAACTCGGTGGAGCCCATGGCAGAGGGACCCGCGCCCAGAGACCCGGCAGGTGAGTCCTGGCACTGGGGACACACACGGATATTTGGGGGGGAGGCATGGGCATCGGGGGGGGGGACGGGACATACGTGGACACCCGGGGATGGGCGATATGGGCGGTGGGGGAAATCGATATCTGGGGGAAGGCATGAGCACCGGGAGGGGACATAGATATTGGGGTTGGGGGGCACACAGATACGCCGGGGAGGCGGGGGACAGGGACACCAGATGAGGCACATGGATACCAGGGAGGGGACAGGGACACCAGGGAGGGGACACGGACACCAGGGAGGGGTAGGAGGTGTACAAGGATACCCGGGGAGGGGACATGGGCAGCGGGGGGGGGGGGACACGGGCACGGGGTTGGGGGTGGGACTTGGATACCGAGAGAGGGATGGACACCAGGGGAGGGAACACAGACGGCGGGGTGGACACACGGACACCGGGGAGGGGGACAGAGACACTGGAGAAGGGGGACACAGACACTGGGGGAGGGGACACAGACACGGGGAGGGCGTGGACATCGGGAATGGGGGGGGAACAGACAGTCGGGGAGAGGAACAGGAGCACTGGGGATGGGATATGGACATCCCGAGGTAGGGGCACACGGAGAGCTAGGGAGGGGGAGATGGACACTAAGGGGACACATCCAGACACCAGGGGGTCATCAGAAGGGGATGTGATCCTGCAGCGTTGTGGGAAAGGGGCAAGGGGCAGCTGTGTCCTGGGAGGTGCAGAGCCCCCAGGCCGGGGGGGGGTGTCCCCCAGCTGGGGAGCCACAGGGTGTAGTTCCTGGGGGAGCAGGGTAGCCCCTTCCCCTGCTGCTTGGGCTCCACTCAGCGTTGCCCCAAAACCCTGTCTGGACTCCACCCCCTTGGAGCAAATAACAACCCCTCAACACACACCGCTCTGCCCCCCTCCCAGAGACAACACTTCGGGGGTGGCGGGGCTGTCCCTGGCTGGGTCCTGGCTGGGTCCCTGGCTGTCCCTGGCAAGGACAGCTCACAAGGGTCCCTGCTGTGGGTGCTGAGGAGGCTGCACTTGCTTTTGGCTCTGGCAGGTCAGCCCCCACCACCATGATGGAAGAAAGGCCCCCCAACTCCAGCAAAGGTCACCAAGGCTGGGTCTCGGTCAGGAACGGCAGTGACAGCTCCTTGGACCTGGAATCTGTTGTGCAACCCCTTGCCTTGAATCCATGGGACATTGTCCTCTGCATCTCCGGGACCATTATCTCCTGTGAGAACGCCATCGTGGTGGTGGTCATCTTCTACACCCCAGCTTTCCGGGCTCCTATGTTCCTCCTTATTGGCAGCTTGGCCACAGCTGATCTCCTGGCCGGTTTAGGGTTGATCCTGCACTTTGCCTTTGTCTACTTCATCCCATCAGAGGCGGTCAGTCTGCTCACAGTGGGGCTCCTGGTCACATCCTTCACCGCCAGCGTCAGCAGCTTGTTGACCATCACTATTGACCGCTACCTGTCCCTCTACAACGCCCTGACCTACTACTCGGAGAGGACGGTCACCAGGACTTACATCATGTTGATCCTCACCTGGGGAGCGTCCATCTGTTATGGGCTCCTGCCCATCATGGGCTGGAACTGCCTGAAGGAGCCCTCCGCCTGCAGCATCGTCAAGCCCCTGGTGAAGAACCACCTCATCATCCTCTCCGTCTCCTTCTTCATGGTCTTTGCAGTGATGCTCCAGCTCTACGTGCAGATCTGTAAGATCATCTGCCGGCACGCCCACCAGATCGCCATCCAGAGACATTTCCTGGCCAGTTCCCACTACGTCACCACCCGGAAAGGCATCGCCACCTTGGCCATCATCCTGGGCACCTTCGCTTCGTGCTGGTTGCCCTTTGCCATTTACTGTCTCCTGGGGGATTACAGCTACCCAGCCCTCTACACCTACCTCACCCTCCTCCCCGCCACCTACAACTCCATGATCAACCCCGTCATTTACGCCTTCAGGAACCAGGAGATCCAGAAAGTGCTGTGGGCCGTGTGCTGCGGGTGCTTCTCCTCCTCCATGCCTTTCCGCTCCCGCTCCCCCAGCGACGTCTGACGTGTGCCCTCCCTCCCCAGCCTCTCACTTACCGATTGAAGTTGGGGGGGTTGTTTTTTCCCCTCCTTTTCATCTCCAAAGACACCCGGCAGGAGCTCTCAGCATCAAGCAGCTCTTCCCAGCCCCATCCTTTTGGGCTCAACCACGTCAATCACCTTTCCTCTATTTTTCCACTTTTTGACTTTGCAGGAGAGAAAAACATATTTTTTATCCATAATCTAATCTATATTTATGTGTGCATATGACAGAGAGAGGGGCGAGATCCTCATATTTTCATTAAAACTACTTATGATGCTTTATTTTTTTAAGAGGGGGGTGATACCGGGAAGGTTTTGCTCCCCTAATGCATTTTTTACAGCCTCATTATTTACCTCAGATAGTTAAAATATATTTTGTACATTTGGAAGGGGGGGATTCGCTTGCCAGAGGAGGGACTCAAACCCACTCCCTTTCTCCCAGTCACTCATCCATTTATTTATTATTGTTTAATTATTTAATATTTTCAACGCTGCTCTCCCAGCTCTGGGACTTGCTGCCCTCTAGCGCTCGCTGCCTTTGGGCAGGGGGTGCTGCTGCAGACTCTGCACCCCAAAGCAAGCGCATTTGGGGTCCCCTGGGTGCTGCCCACCCCCCTCACAGCACCCAGGTTTGCCCCTCCTCTCCCCCAACCAAAGCCTTTCTTTGCACAGAGACTGGATTTGCACATTATTGGGGGAGGGATGGATGTGAAGGGAACCCTTCAATGGGGTTGAGGGGGGCTGCTGCTTGTTTACAACCATGGGGGAGAATAAAAGTAATTTGTGATACAAGGTGCTGCTGTTTGGTGCTGGGACGGGGTGGCATCTCCTGTGTGGGTGGGGGAGGTTGAAGTTGCCCTGTGCCATCACCCTGAGTCCAGGCAGGGCCTTCTCCCTGCTCTGTTTCAGAAATCCCAAGTGACAGCACACCCCCACCCATCACATCTTGTTAGCAGGAGACGGCCCCGGGAGGGGGGAGCCACAAAGAAGGCTCTGGCCATCCTCATCCTCATCTTCACAGTGGTCCAGCAGGCTGAGGGGCTGTGCCCACACTTGTGCTCTTCTCGCTGCTTCCATCACTACAAGATCCTGATGCTGCACCCCAACTCCTCTCCTGGTGAGCCCTGAGGTGTCTGCACTGCTAAAGCCACCACTCAAACAGGGTCTGGGATGCTCCAATAGGATCTGGGATGCTCAAAGAGGGGCTGGGATCCTCAGACACGGTCTGAGATGCTCAAACAGGTAATGGGATGCTCAGACAGGGTCTGGGACGTTCAGACAGGGTCTGGGATGCCCAGACAGGGTCTGGGATATCCATCATTGCTGCCCACACTGTTTGCACACAGAGCTCATCACGGGGACGGCAGGGTTAATGAAAGCAAAGCTAATTAGGGCAGCTCATCCCCTCGGGTAGCAGGGCTCTGTGCCCCGAGAGTCCCCGGTGCCCCTGCCCACCCTGGTCAGGGAGCAGCAGGTTTCTTACAGGCATTTGTGCATCCACAAACGCGCCAGGACGTGGCAGAGCCCGGGGCTGAGGAGCAGCCGAAGCCCGGCGCGGGTGGTGCAGGATGCGTGCTGGTCCTCAAGGCTTGGCTTCACCTTGGGCTCGGGGACCTGGTGGCAGCCCCGAGGGTTGGTGCTGTTTATTGCAAAGGAAATCAAGATTTCCTTCCGCTTCTCAGCCGAGCCGAGTGCTGGAAACGCATTCTGGCAGCAAGAAGAGGGGACACAAGGCTGAAGGACCCACAGACCAATGTGTCCTGCTCTCCAAAGCCTGGGTTCAGTGCTGGGGATGGGATTGGGGAATTTGGGGCTCCTCTTGTCTCTGCTGAGGACAAGCCAGGGGGAAAGGAGCAAAGCTGAGGCATTGGAGACACCCATAGTGCCCCAGGGCTGAGCTGAAGACCCTCCATCTCTCAGCCAGGGGAGAATTCCTGAGCCCATCTCCCCCAGCAGTGAAAAATCCTGTAATTCCCAGCCCTGCTTTGTTCCCGGGCAGTTTATTTCTGGTTGTTCTTATGTCAACATCATGCGACAGCTTAAATAGCTTTTCTCTCCCTTGTGCTTCCCCTGCTGATGTCTTCAGAGGGAGCAATCACAACCCCTTTGCTTCTGCAAAGCCTGCTGGTCTCTCCTGCTCTCTGGGGTCCTTGTCACCTCCCTGGGGACAGGGACACAGGGTGACACACCAGGGGTTGTTTTGCAAGCCTCTGGCATGAAGGCAGCACCACTGCTGGGACCCCCCCCTCAGGCACCCACCTACTGTGGTCGGTGGTGGGGTGGGCACAGGGCCGCAGCCCCCAGCTCCTGGCAGGGCTGTTCTGAAGCTGATTAATTTCCACAAGGTTGAGGATCTGGGGTGAGCCCATGGCAACAGCCTGGCATCCAAAGCCACCACAATCCAGCTGCATTGCACCATGTCAGGTCAAGGGGCTGCCAGTGTATTGTTCCCCCCCAGAGCTGGTGCCCTTGTACCCACCACCCTGGGTCCCCCCCGAACATCCCCCTCAACACCCCCCTTGCAGCCCTGTCCCCTGCTGCCACCAGACACCACAGTGCCCATCCTGCCCCGTGTGCTGCTTCCCAGCTGGAAAACCACCCTTCAGCTCCTACCTGGGTCCAATTCCCTTCTGCTGGGATGGTCAAGGAAAGCCAAGGCTGAACACGAGGTTGGAGGAAGCCGGGACTCCAATGCTGCCACAGTGCTGGTTGCTCTCCTGGCACGGCAGCCAGTGAGTCTCGAGATGTTCTCAGCTGCTCCAGGCCTTCAGGGGATGGAGCAGGGAGATAAAAAGCCCACAGGAGGGCCCAGCCTGCTCCCTTTTTTGGTGGAGGAAGATGCAGAAAGCAGAGTATAAAACCCAGCCAAATCCACCCAAGAAGGTGCCCGAGTGCTGAGCAGCCACCCCCACGCTGCCAGTGTGCAGGAGAGGCTCGGAGTGGGACGGGTGGCCCAGCTTGGAGGTTAAAATATAAACTAAGAGGCTGTGAGCAGGATAAAGGGGTAAGCATGCCCTCCTCCCAGCTGTGTGAGCACATCTGGCAGGCCCAGCCCTCCCCAGCACAACGGCTCCCAGCAGATGTTGTGAGCCAGAGGTAGCCTCTTGCCTCCCAAACCTGCCTTTGCTGGGTGCAACGAGGGAGCAAGGCTCTGGGCAGGTTTTGCTCTCTGTCCCTGCTCTGGGCAGACCCTGGCCCGTTGGCAGCTCTGGGGCTTGGCTACTATTCCAATCATCCATCCTTTGCCACCTTACCAGGAAGAGTGGTGCTGGTCCAGAGCTCCACAGCATCCACAGCAAAACCAGAGCCACCTCCCCAAGCCCTGGTGCTGAACACACAGGGGCTTTGCCAGATTGGAGGAGGGCAGGAAGTTGCTGCTACCCCAAAACCTCCCCAGCAGCAGCCTGAACCCAACTGACCCATCTGGGGCTGAGCTGAGAGCTGTCCATCATCCACAGCACAGGGATGGTGCTCTGCTCCCAGGGTTTTACTGATCTGTGATGGGTCATGGAATGGTTTGGATTGGAAGGGACCTCAAAGCCCATTCAGTTCCACTTCCCTGCCATGGACAGGGACACCTCCCACTGGACCAGGGGCTCAAAACCCCATCCAACCTGGCCTTGAACATCTCCAGGGATGGGGCAGCCACCACTTCTCTGGGCAACCTGGGCCGGGGCCTCCTGACCCTCACATGAAAATGTGTCTTCTTAAGATCTCATCTTAATCTCTCCTCTTTGAGTTTAAAACCATTCCCCCTCATCCTGTCCCTGCACTCCCTGATCAAGAGCCCCTCCCCAGCTTTCCTGGAGCCCCTTTCAGTACTGGGAGGCTGCTCTAAGGTCTCCCCAGAGCCTTCTCTTCTCCAGGCTGGGTCAGAGAACGAGCCCTGATGTCCCTCCTGACCCACCACAGGCTGGGAACGCCTGGCCATGGGGAGTGCTGAGGAGCTCTAGTTATTGGCCTGGGTTCCATTTCAATGAGAAACCTCAGCCCTGGCTTGGGGGATTTTGTTTCCTTGGAAGCAGGAGCAGGCAGGAAATGAAGAAAACGCGGCCCTGCTCGTAAGCGTTTTACCAAATGCTGAAGGCAGTGGGAGGCATTTCCCAGCGCAGCTGGGGATGCAGAGCATTGTTCCCAACCACCATGGGAGCTGTGGCTCTGGGAGGTGTTAGATGGTGCTTCCTGGGGAGGAAGGTGCTGCTCAGGGTGGGAGAAAGGGAACAGCAGGGTGGAAGAAAAGGATCACCAAGGTGGAAAGGTCCCTCTAGCACCCAGCAGCCTCCCATTTTCATAGTACCACAGAATCACAGAATGGTTTGGATTGGAAAGGACCTCAAATCCCATCCAGTTCCACCCCCCTGCCGTGGACAGGGACATCTCCCACTGGATCAGGGTGCTGAAAGCCCCGTCCAACCTGGCCTTGAACCCTTGTGGGCAGCCACAACTGCTCTAGGCAACCTGTGCCAGTGTTCCAGCGTGGCTTTGTGCCGCAAGCAAGCCCTTGGCTGCCAGGGGTGCAGCAGCTCAGGGGCGGCAGCATCCTCTGCTCCCCATCAGCAGCTCACGAGGCCCTGGCTCAAGGCTGGGGCTTTGTCTGAATAGCCCTGGCCTGGAGACGCCGATGGGGAGCGCGATCCAGCCCCGGGCGCAGCCCCAGCTCTGCGCCGGCTGCTTTAAGCCCTCCGCATGCAGGCGCTGGCCTTTGCGGGAGCGGCTGAGCCCAGCGCAGAGCTGCTGCCCTGCCAGACTGCAGAAACTTGAGCTCCAAATACATAATTCCTCTGGCACCCCGTGGTTATTTGTGAGCTGCTGTGAGCAGATGGAAGAGTTACAGATAAAGCCATCCGCAGCACGGGAGCCGATTGCCTTCCCCACACAACCGCGTAGGCAACAGCAAAGGCAGGGAGGAGGGAAAGGGAAGGGGGGGCTGGAAAAAAATAAAGAAGAAGAAGAGGCAGAAAAAGCGAGAGAGAAGGCTCAGCCATTTCTACAGGGGCTGAGCTGCCATCTCAGCACACCTACGTGCAAGAAACGGGGACTCTCTGCTGGCAGCGGGCCCTTCCCAGGGAGTTGGAAGAGGGTAGTGCTCTCTCCCACCACCCGTGGCTGCTTGGCGCAGGATGGCAGCGCGAGTCGGGGGTGACATTGGCAAGGCAGAAGCGCTGCCACACACTGGGAGAGCAGGCTGTTAACGCTGATCGGAGCTGGCAGCGCCTGCACTCGCTTTGGTCCCAGAGGGGGAATTAAGGGAGAGAAGCTGACGTCAGTGGTGGAAAGGACACGCAGCCCACTCGTCCAAGGCAGCCGGCAGCATCTTCTGGGTGTTGCTAACACCACCTTGAAGGAGAAAATTAAATAGGTCTTTGGAGACAGGGGCTCCTGTGAAGCCAGAGCCCAGCCAGCTGTGATCCAGTGCCGAGCCCCGTGGAAGAGACAGACAGGCAAACACATCAAAGGCTGGGGCCAAGGCCAGAGTGCCAAGGCACAGCAGAGCCCCAGAGACTCTCCCCAGCTGCAGCAGCTCCTCCATGAAACGCTGCTGCTCACAGAAAGAGCTCTGGCTCAGAGAGCACCGGCACACGCTTCATCTTGCTGCTGGGCTTGTCCTCTGAGCTAAACCCTGAGCTGGGGAGAAGCAGTGGAGGGAGGCTCTTTGGTCTCCAAGAACTCTCCCCAGCTCCCCGGGTCGCTTGTGGAGGTGGTGGGTGAAGTGTGGAGCCCTGGGATCCCTTCAATGGGGGCTACCAGGGAAGGCAGATCTGGGCCTGCGATTTCCCTGTCTTTTAGGGGGGGGTAAAACCATGATGACAACCATCAATACACCCCCTCATTCCCAAAGATGACTTTCTGGGACCATTACCCCAAAAGCACAGGGCCATGTGCCAGTGTGCACCCCAAAAAAGCAGAAGCACCAAGCCAGCCCTGGCCACAGCCGCACCCATCCAGACAAGGACACCGGCTGCTCCTCCCGGATTCGAGATGGAGCCAAGAGCTGGGACACGCAGCACCGGGGAGCGTGGAAGCCCATGAGATCCCTCCTTCTCTTGCCCTCTGCGCCCCAGCACGACTAAAGGGCTTGCTTGTTCAGAAGCTGGCAAGGCCAATTAATCTAATGAGGTTTTGCAGCCAGGGACTATTGTCAGCCAAGAAAGGCACAGTGCTGCAGAGCGAGCGCACGGGTGTCTCCTAGAAGCCAAGGGAATTTGGCAGAGCAAAGCTTGCGGTAAAAGCAGGGACAAGGAGCAGCAGGGACAGATCCTTTTGTTGCTTCCCACCGACTGGCAAGAAAATAACACCCTCACAACAGGCTCACGTACCGAGAGCAGACAAGGCACCTGAGAACAGGGCCAGGAGCCATCGCTGCGGCGGCTGGGGCCGGGCAGATTAACTGCAGAAGGGACCTTGAGCAGCTGAAATGGAGGCAAAAAGCAGAAGCAGCCGC
Source organism: Dromococcyx pavoninus (assembly GCA_033558185.1). NCBI lineage: Eukaryota > Metazoa > Chordata > Aves > Cuculiformes > Neomorphidae > Dromococcyx > Dromococcyx pavoninus. Next base: position 147,605 of record JAUMJL010000365.1, on the reverse strand, counting down.
CTCCCACCCCAGCTGCAGCGGCTCCTCCGCTCGTGCAAGATGGAGCACGGGCTCATTTTGTATGGCAGGGAGCACACACGGGAGCCTGGTGGCTCCTCCTGGATAGCGCTGCCTTGGCGCCGTTACCCACCGCAGGCAGCGCTAACAACCGCCATCGATAATCCTCTGCCCACCTTGGCACGGCTGCCTTTTGGGACTGGAAGAGGCTTCTGCGCCGATGGAGATTGCAGGGCTGCTTGGGTCCTGATGGCTTTCTTCACCCTTCTTGCCTAGGCACCTGTGGAGAGGACACAGCCCGGGCACCCTCGCTGGAATGCCAAGCTCTCATGCTCCCAAATCACACCCCAACATCCCTGCAGGATGCACAACAGGACGCTCGAGGCGTATGGACACGAGCAGCTCCGTGGCCCAGCACCTCCCTGTGCTCCTGGGCAGGAGAAGTCACACAGAGACACACAGAGCAGCCCCTCTGCTCAGCACCAGCCACGTTCCATGGGCAACAGACAACACTGCAGCTTCCCAGAGTAACACTCGCAGTCACCGATTGGATAGAAAGGTTTTATCAAGTTTACAGTTTTAAAAAAGGATCAAAAAATTATTCTTTTTTTTTCTATTTTTACATGTACATTACAAAAAAAAAATTCGCAATTGGGATCTTCATCCAGGGGTTACTGAGCTGATTATACCAAAAAAAAAAAGCAGCAGGAAAGCCTGGCTTACACAGCAACTGCCAGGGAAAAGCACAGACAGGCACGACACGGGAGAACAGCGGGATGCGCAGGTATGGACACAGACCAGGCCCCGCTCGCCCTGCGGCAGCGCTTCACGCCCGCTGCAACCACGCACACGAGGCCGCAGAGTCTGGCCCTCAGTGTTTATTTCACAGGGGTAAGAAAACCACACAACTCTACAGTATTTTGCTCATGAGGTTGTTTTTTTTTTCTTTTCCCCACCCTCTGTTCTAAGCAGAGTTTCACCACTGAAACTCCTTTGGTCTGAAGTGAGTAACCCCCCGCACCCTGAGAGAATCCGTCAAACATCGCCCTTCCCGGGTCCTTCGAGGGCGCTTCCAATCTCTCCTCCCACCGTATCATCTGCTCAGCAATAAACCCCTAAGATACAAGTGGAATAATTACTCTTATAAATATATTTATATCATGTAGGAAAATAAGGCACTTCAGGAGGGTTACAGCTCGTCTAATTCTATGACATTCTAATCAAGAAGAAAAATGGGTTAGTTTCTGAAATGAATTAAAATGAATGTTAATACAGTAATAAAAACAACGGATCCACTTCCCACTTCAAGGCTTTGTTTACAAAGGAAGAGAAGAAAGCACCCCCCCAAAATCCAACAGCAGTGAAACCTGAGCGGGGGGCAGCGGCATCTGCCCCACGTCTCCTCTGGAGCCACCAAGGGCAGGTACTTTCCAAAAAGGCACGTTATTAAATAAGTTCAGTGACTGAAAAAAAAATACATCCTTTCCCTGAAACGACACTCCACATGGTTTCTCGGCCACCTGGGACCTCCAGGAGCCCCTTTCCTCGATCTGGTCTGGTGCTTTGGGTCTGATAAGGAGAGGAGAAAGCAGTGAAGGTCACTGATTGCGGCTGAGGCTCCAGGCTGAGCCCGGGGAGCCGGGACGAGGCTTTCCCTGCGAGCGTGGGGAAGGGGGGCAGGCGGGGGAGAGGCTGCCGGGAGCAGCAGCCAAGCACTGCGGGCGAGGACACCGGGAGAATGTTTAACCAGGAGCGTGGCGCCGGGAAGGGGAAGGCAGCACTGGCTTGCCCAAACTCGCCGTCGTGCAGGAAGGGAACGAGCACGCCCCGAGCAAACGGCTCCCAAGACGGGCGAAATGGCTGCTCCGGCTCCGCGTCTCCATATGGACACGGGTCGGGCTGAAATGGAAAGACGGGGAGGACCCCAGCTGCCAGCTCTCGCTTTTGGCTTCGTGAAATGCTTGAGGTTCAATCCGGCCTCGCACAGGAAAAGAGGAGGAAGGAGTAAGTGAACACGGAATGACAAAGGTGGCAGGGGAGTCCAGCACGGGCCCTCACTCTACATGGGGCAGCAGCCCTGCAGCTACAGCACAGCTGCGCTGTCTTGCAAAGGTTGTTCTTGGCACCTCTCCTTTTCCCCTACTGGTTTAAGAAATATTAAGCTTACTTGGTGGCCCAGTGCTGTGCGATTTTGCAACGATACTCAAAGACGGCCGCTTTACACCACTTATTTCTCAGGGATCTCCACGCTAAGCTCAAACTTCTCCTTTCTGTAACCAAAGGAGATACAAAAAAACCCAACCCAACCTTCCCTACCTGTCCACAACCCTTCTGTTTAGGAACCAACAGTTTTGCTTCCCACCTCAGGATGTGAGTTTGAAAGCCGAGGGTGGTTACAGCAGGCTTGCACGGACAAAGCAGCGTCCCTCCCGCTGCCAGGAGGGGCCTTACAAGCAGGCAAGGCAGTCGGAGGAGCCAACTCCACCCATGGCCATGCCGGATCGCCCACACAGCATCCTTGTGCAACAGGCAAGCACAACTGTGTCCCCAACGCCCCGAGGCGCGGCCCTGCCTGACAGACCATCCATCTGGGTCACAGAGAATATGGCACTTTGTGTATTTCACACGACAGGAATACTCGTTCCCCTTTCCCAACAGGGGCCAAGTCTAGTTAAAGGCAATTTAAAATTAACCCAGGTTTGGCATTTGCGAGCTCCTCGCTTCCCTGTGTGATAATGCTGTCAGCCTGGGTTAGCTTAAAGGTCCGTTTTCCCCAGGAACCTGTCTCCGAGAGAAGCCAGAGGAGGATGCTTACAGAAAGAGCAGAAAAACAAGAGGCAGTGATTCTCCTCTAACCCCCCTTACCCAGCTTGCAGCAATAATCAGTTTGCATTTCCAAGTCCCTCCACTGCAGGATGGCTCACTGGCACTCGAGGGGTTTGTTCCCTCTTCCAGAACCTGGAATGAGTGCTGCTCAGATGTTTCCCAGCCCATCGGGATGCCTCACCGTCTATGCCCTCTGCATCCTGCCTAGCAGCTGATTTGCAGACAAAAATCTGATGGTGTAGCGGTCCAGTAAATCCCTCCTGATTGTGCTGAGGGTCGCGCTGGCTCTCAGCTTGATCCGCACCCCAGAAAAGTCCATCCTCCAGGCCCTTATCTGCTCTTTCAAAGATTAAAATGCATACACACACACACAAGAAATCAGTAAGAACTCAGTGGCACAAACTGAAGCCATCGATCAAACCCCAAGAAGGATTTGCAGCAACCTGGCAGCCTCGGGCTGAGGGCCTGGCGTTCCAGGTATCAGCAACATCATTAAAATGAGGCAAGCCAGGGAAGACAGAACAGGCACAAGCTGGCAAAATACTTTACAAGAGGAAAGGCAAAGAGGTTGGAGAGTTGGTCTTAATGGGACACGTGGACCCACGCTCTCCAAAAGGTGCTGGAATTGCTTTCTTGCATGACCCTAAGAGTCACGTCCAAATTAAAATACCCAAAGCACACCTGCAGCATCAGGGGTATTTGGCTCTAGATTTCCAAGCTATGCTCATGTTCTATGTAAGGCACTATAAAACAGCAATAAAACCTAGGCCAGCTAGTTCAAGTTCACCATTTTCACCTCCTGCCAGTACTGTATCAGTAGTGGGCAGCCTGGGAATTCAAAGGGTTAGTGAGGAGAAGAAACCTTTTCTTAAAATTAACTGATGAATTATAATAATAAAATTATAGGAAACAACATAGGTTGGGACTGACACAACCGATGGGCAGCTTGGTTCACACACTAGAGGTTTCTAGGTGAAGGTGAAGGGACTGGAGAAAAAGCCATACAAGAGGTGGCTGAGGGAACAGGGGTTCTTTAGCCTAGAGAAAAGGAGGTTGAGGGGAGACCCCACCACTGTCTACAACTGCCTAAAAAGAGGTTGTGGTGAGGTCAGTACTGGTGTCTTCTCCCAAGGAAGAAGTGATAGAACAAGAGAAAACAGCCTCAAGTTGTGCCAGGGAAGGTTTAGATTGGATAGTAGGAAAAATTTCTTCACCAAAAAGGTTCTCAGCACTGGCAGAGGCTGCCCAGGGAGGGGGTGGAGTCATCATCCCTAGAGGGATTTAAAAGACAGGTAGATGAGGTGCTCAGAGATATGGTTTAATAATGGACAGGTATGGTTGGACCTGATGATCTCAATGGTCTCTTCCAACCAAACAGTTCTATGATTCTATGACTCCAGGTGCACAAACTCCCCTCCTTAGGTGGAAGGGAGGAGGAAGCAAAGGTAATACCAGCATTTTCTGCTACTTGGGTCCCTGTGTAAAACTTATGGTCACACTGCTAGGAAAAGCACCTCTTCAAACTAACGGCAGTGCTGCCCTGAGCAGGCCAAGGAAGATCAAAGTGCCTGGTGTTCAGAGAACCCCTCCCTGCTCTCAGCACTTTTTTTTTTTCTATTTTAAACACACTCTCAGCATGAATTGGAGAAATCAGCAAAGCGGAGTTCCGCCACCGCTCAGTGTTGACCACACAGTTGTATCTCAGTGGGGCAGTGGCTCTGCTCTCCCAGAAGCAGGAAGCTGAGCAACCATTCTGCCCTGGCTTTGCATCCCTTTGTGCAAGTCTCCTTTGACAGACTTGGAGAAGCAGTCCAGGAGATTTTGAGGAGTCCCTCCTCGCATTGCACCCAACGTGCTCCACAGCCCTAGAGCTGGGAAGCACATCCCACACAGGGTCATTTGAAAATAATACTAGGGGGTCAGAAGGGAAAGAATTGTGCACTCTTGCCAAAACCTGATTAATTGACAGTGGGATGCAGCAGACATTTAAAGCCCATTTTCTTGCAGCACTACCAGTATTCACTGGAAAGGAAGAGCCATCAGATCAACTGTCTGCTGTTGCAATGAGAAAACTAGCTGAAAATGTCCTTCATCTGAAAGGCCACGCGGCTGCAACAGGATCATCCATCTTTACTTTAAAAATCCCTCAGGATGGAGGGTTTATGTGTGCTCTGCCTGGTGGCATCGGGAATCTGGAGGTTTAGCTCTCTTTTAAATAAGCAACCGTCACACCCCCTCCAGCTAAATCCCAACACCGCATCCTCGGCGTCTGTGAGGAGACTTTTTGGAAAGGCAGAGCACAAAGTCCTGCCAAAGCCCGAGGGGGAGGGAGAGGGGAGATATGCTGCTGGTTGTCTGAAAACCCTTGGCACATCTTTGGTTATGGGATGTCAAAGAAAGTGGCGGAAGGTCAGGCCACTTAATTCTTTAAGATGTTAACCCAGTAGAGAAGGGGAAGGAGGGGACGGGACCGTGGTTAATCCGACCATTCGTCCTCATCAAACTCCGAAGAGTCATCCTCAGAGTCGCTGTACTCCACAGCGATGCGGCGTGACAGGATCGTTGCCACATCATTGCCCACAACGTCCCGCTTCTCCTGTTCCCGCTGCTCCTCCACCTTGCGGAGTTGGAAGCCTGTTGGGAAGAAGGCAACAGAGGGGATCATGCAAAGGCTTCGGTCACAGTGAAATCTCCAAAGCAGCCATCCCTTTGACACAATCCCCTGAGCAAGGCAGCCTGTCCTCTGCCAGCGAGTACTGGACATGCTGTGGGATAACACTGATGGGAATGACAGCCAAGACAGGCAGGATGGGCAGGCGGAGTGGGAAGCGAATCGTTTCTGTGCTCCTCTGAGGGGTTAACACCACTGCTGCTCAATCCACTCGCAATCTTGGACCACAGCAAGTACATCCCTGGTGCAGCTGTCATCAGGGTGGGCAGAAAAGGGACCATGAGGGATGGGTCCCATCAGCGAGGCAGTCACACTGCTGCTCACGAGATGGCTCCCAGTGCTCCCACTTGGATACCGTGGGGTTTTTCCAGAGGCAAAGGAGAAAGCTGGTATTGAAACAAAAGCTTACCTTGACGAATAGCTGAAAGCAGATCGCTCCTGGCATCGCTAACCGCAGGCAGGGATGACTTGGACTTGGAAGTGGAGGTGTCTGAGGGTGGAGGAGGGGGTGGGGGACCATCCAAGCCACTGGAAGACAGAGGCGGGGGGCCGGGAGGTGGCGGTGGCGGAGGGGGTGGCGGCGCGCTCCCACTGGCCGGCTGCGGCAGCGGAGGTGAGAGCACACTGGCATATTCGACTGCTGGAGGGGGGGGCGGCGGCGGCGGGGCGGCAAACTCGGGGTGAGGAGGGAAGGATGGAGGCGAGGGGGGTGGCGGGGTTCCCGGGGATGGGAAAGCCATGGGAGGTGGTGGAGGGGGGGTGCTTCCCATCAGCGGTGGTGGCGGAGGCGGCGCCGGAGGGGGAGCAAAGCCCGGCCTGGCTGCTGAGGGGGATCCGATCGGAGGAGCTGGTGGTGGGTGACTCGGGCTAACCAGGCTGGATCGTTTGGTCCCTCCAGAGCCAGAACCTCTTTGGTTGTCTACAGGATAGCTATTGAAACAGGAGAGAGAGACTGTTAGCTGTGAGGTCAGGTTAGACTGTACAGTCTCAATGTGAATGCAAATTAAGTGCGGTTGTTGCATTCCAGACAAAAATCTAAGTTCCGGCTTTAACTGGTGCTTCCATGAGACCTCTCTACTTGGTTTTAGTTCTCTTGTGATGTTTCCTTTGGTCTACACCACCAGAACAAAGGAAAGCTTCTGGGGACTGGCAGAAACGCTATCGTCCGTCCCATCTCCCAGGCTGACAAGGACATGAGCCACCTCACCTCTCTGGCAGAGGCCACGCGTCACGTCTGAGCTCTGAGCACCCTCCTGGCTTAAGGGCTCCTGCAGCAACGCACACCAACGCCCCTCCACGCTGAGGGCAGACTTATGACACGCCAAGCAGGGATGTCTACCATGATAAATCGCACAGGGGCTGCTGGGTGTGCCAGCAAAGCATATGCTCTCAACACCTGCTAGGAACAGATCCCTTCTATGGATTCCACAGCTCAGACTGGATTGCGGCAGCCATGTCTCATGGCTCGCCCTGGGGAATGAAGACAACGTGGAAACCTAACATGCTCTTAAGGAAAACATGGGTTCATGAGTGACTGAATCTCCTGTTTATGGAAGCTGTGTTATATTAGAAAGCACTACTGCCCCTAAGATATGGGAATGTCCTATGTACGAGGAAGCCCTAACCTGACATGTCCATCCACGGTGAAACAGAGAAATAAGGTACATTTGCCACAAAAACGTCATAGTGTTTAGCAGTGTGCAGTGCTGATCCAGGACAGGCTACTTTAGATCAAACCCAGCTCCCAGGGTTCTTTAAAAACAACCACCAAAACAAAACCAGAGAGGGGAGATCTCTCTGGCTAGGCAGAGATCTAAGCAACTGCATAAAGCAGCGTAAGCTTCATCTGAAAGCTTGTTTCTGCTCTGCCCTAGAGGAACGTGCTGCAGATTGGTGTGCTTGCTCCCTCTGACACATCAGAAGAGCCTTTTCTGCAGCATTGTTGCCTTTGGATAAGATGGAGACAAGCTAACGCACTCCTGTCTATCAGACATACTTTCTCTCCTGTCACTCTTGACTCTGTTTTACTGCCTTTAAAAAAAAAAGCTACTCTCTCGTTTCACCCTTTGTGTCTTGAACCACCGCTGGACCATAATTCTCATCTCTAGAGGTGACTGGAAGTCACCATTTCATTCGATACAAAGCAGCTGCCCTGAACTTTCAGTGAAGTCTCTGGGAAGGAGTCAGCTGGTGCACTCAAGTCCTTTAAATTTAACTACATCTACATCTTCAGCGCCCACACCGTGCATTTGTTAGAGACCGTAGGGCAAACGGTAACAAAAAATAGAGGTGAAAGAAGCCGTTCCTTGCACAGCTCTATCAGGAATTTAAGTCTACACATTCTGCAACAACTGCACTGGAAAAACCGTGCGATGGAGTCAGAGCATTAATTAGGACCCTGCTCTTTTAGAAAGTGAGCTCTAGTTCTCACCCAAGCCCATTCTCCCCTGGACCAATGATGGTGGTTGGGATTTATGGAGAGCAGTGCTGCTGGCACCTCTGCCCTGCCTGCAGTTGCACTCCCCCTCCAGACAGGAGCATTCTGGTTCCCATACAGCACCCGCTAGGAAGTTATGCTGAACTATCTCAGCCTGCCTCATGTCATCCTTTTACACCACCTACTACTCCTTGGTGACAGAAGGGATCCCGTAGGCTTTACCTAAATTCCACTGGGGGTGGAGGCAGGCTGTCATCTGGGAACGAAGGAGGTGGTGGCACAATAGAGTCAGTCTGCGGCGGCGGCGGGTAGCAGTTCACCTCCATGCTTTCGTTTGAGCCGATGCTGCCGTTCTGATACACCATGTTAGAGGGGTACCTGAGCGAAAGCGAGACAAGCAAGTTATTTAAAGAGTTCAAGGCAACATCTACAGATCATTTTGCCCCTCACTCGCATGAGCTTTGCCTCCTGGAAGTGTTACAACAAACAACCGTGCAGCAGTTCAGCCACTGAACAGCAGTGGTATTAAACCACGTGGATGGATCAATCTGCAAGATTTAGAAATGAGGTTCTTCTAGCAGGAATGGCTTTTCCCAGCACAGTGGGACCTGCCTTTAGGTGGGACTTTATCAACCACCGCAACAGGATGCACAAAACCTTAAAGAAACATTTAAAACCCAAAAAAGTCTCTATTTCTCAAAGCATGCTACGTGAAGGATCGTGTATCGCTGTATTCGTTTGCTCTGCATAGTTCTTTGGCTGAGATTTGCCCAGATGCTCTCATGTTTGTTTATTGCTACCACACAGCAGAACAGCACAAGCATAGATTTTAATGAATAAGAAAACACTGGAATAAAGAAGAATTTAATATTTGATTATAGAAAAATCACTTGTTAGTGTTTTGACCAACTTGGATTTGAAAGACTCCCAGTTACACTGGGTATCAGCAGTGCCAAAAACAAAGAGGTACTCAAAAATGCCAAAAAATAAGCCTGAAAATAGGATATCAAAAAGAACCTAAGCAACAGTGATACCATTAAAAGCAAGTATCCAGAGCTGAAATAGCACTGAAGGAAGAGACCACTCTCACAGTCAGCTTTCAGTGAGTCATTTCACTGTGGGGTGGCAGAACCACCTCATTCTTGGGGGCTCTGGACCTTGAGTGAATTCAAACGCACAAGCATGCTTCCAGAAGAAAAGAGAGGAGCAAGAAAATGGTGCTGTTGTGCTGCTCGATTCCTCTGCTAGAAACCAAACCTGTTCTCCTATTAAACTAAAAGCAAGTTTTATTTTTAGCTGGAGAGTGTGATTTAAAGAGAGATTTTTTCTTATATGAAAGGAAGCTGCAAGGAGCGAGCAAGGGAGAAGTGCATTGTGGGGAATTCGGTCTGCTTCCAGCCTTGCTGGTGTCAAAAGTTAAATGAATTCCCAAGCCAGAAGCGCTAAAGAGAGATCTGTAGCTTGAAATACTTGGATGGGGACAGCCCCCACTTCGACTTCAGAGTGTGAAGAGCCATTTGTGAAATGTAACAAAGCAATTGCACAATGCCACTGAGATGCCACCACGCTCGGCAGCGGAAAGCCCAAGGCTAGGTGTGACGGGAAGGGCATTGTGATGGGGTAAGGAGCCGAGGCTCCCAACACTTCTGTGCCCACGAGACAGGCAGCCGAGAGCAGACTCGCTCCCGAAGCTGTTCCTGCCACCTTGTTCAAACCGTGTAGCTCCCTGATTTATTTAGCAAATTTTAAATCAGCAGACGGATTTACTTTGGAGAATCTGATTAGTGGCAGTATCGATCCGCACTGTGCGGTGGAGCTGGAGAAGCTGCAGAGCAGGGTGAACTGCATTACAATCAACACCACCCGCCAGCTCCCCCTCGCTGGGGAGCTGAGCACAGAGCCCCAGACTTGCTTACCCAGCAGGACCGTGTTTGTCCTTTGACTCAACAAATTCTTGTCCCATTTTCAGCTTCTCCCACTCTTCTTTCCGGGTTTTGATTTTCCGCGGATTCACATTTCCTCGGTTTGGATTCTCCTTTTTCTCTTTCTGAGGGAGGAGGAATCAAATAGAAACCTTATTTTGCTTCAAACCCACTGGAAACAGGGAGGGACAGGAGAGACCTGCAGTAGTTTCAAGATATCTTCTCAAAAGAGCGCCAGGATTTTTAATTTACTTTTCTGATTGTTGAAAGCTCCAAAGATCTCCCATACAAAGAAGCTGGAGCACAGATAGCAGGGAAAAAAAGAGCAGACAACATCAGATTTCCCCAGTGCAGCCCAGACACGATGCCAACGTTACTCCCTGGCACGACCACCTCGAGGGCAGAGTGAAAGCTCGGTTTCCCACATCAGTTCAGTGTTTGGCCTCTGGGTGAAGGCTGCCAAATCTCAGCATCACCTTGCTGGTGTTAAGTGCTTTGGGGTGCAATACAGACACCTGTCCGTAAAGAGCTGGGTTTTAACTTGCCTCACTCTGTATTCCAACACACCCTAAATCTCTCCTTTGCTATTTTGATTGAAAAATCAGGATTGATTTAGGTTTTTTCAGGATCTGTTTTGATATTTAATACTCCATCCCTCAAAAGCTAAATAAAGTATGCTGAAACCGTATCTTTTATGGTGTGAGTTTCAGTGTTGGTAAACATGGGTCCAAATCCCCAGCAATCCAACCAGGAACTCTACCTGATATTTTCAGCTCAAACGGTTTTGTTAAGCCTCCCGCTTGCCCCTAATTTAATGTTAGGACCTGGTTTTGCACTCCTGAAGGGACATTTTCTCCTTCCTTTATTCTTCCACAGTAGGATTTATTACACCACTCAACACACGGCGGTGCTGGGACAGTGGGATTTGCACTGAACAGGCCCCTCTGCAACATCACAAGTGCAGAACAGACTCCAGCACAACTTTCTCCCCTGCCAACTGCACCAGCGCTATGTTCAAGGACTACAAATTAAGCCATTATAACCATACAAAGACAGTCACATTTGGAAAAACAGATTAACGGTATCTTTGTTTTCCTTTTTTAATTAACAAGGATGAGAGTAAACCAGATAAAAACTTCACTGAATTGATCCTTAGAGAGTTTAAGAGCGCAAACCTGAAGTCTGAACAGAAACTTTGGAGTCCATGATTTATTAACGCTTCCCACCTCCCGTTCTTCCCTGACATGCCTCTCTTGGCAGAGATGTCCCATTTCCTCACCCTGTGTTTCCGCTTCTCTTTCATAATATCCTTTGTGTCCTGAAGCATTTTCTCTTTCCAAAGGTCAAAGAAATATGAAGGATCTGTGTAGAATTTAAGTGCCTCTTTGCCATCGTCCCTAGAACAGGGAGGGGGAAAAAAACACAAACAAGCACCAAGTCACGCATTTGTTTGAAGCCCAAAGAAAACACAAGGCACAACCCCAGATGACAGTTTTAAAAGCCTGCAGTGAGAAGGTCAAACACGCTGCTCTTGCCTCTGTCCTACATTTCCAAACAGGCAGCGAACCCTTAGCTTCACTTGTCCTGGCTCTCCCACTTGCTATTGCAGTTGCCCTCACACAAACTCTTCATTACTCAGCACCCGAAGCGCTCAACTGCTCTGAACAATCACCAAGAGAGCAGCAGGTCTCTCACTTCAACTCCCACTTGTTTGTGTTGTATTTTTGGTGTGAAAAAAAAACTTCTCCAGCCCAGGAACCCTAAATCAGACCAGTAACGTCCTTGAAACTCGTAAGTGAGCACACACACACTCTCTCTCTCTCCTCCTACTTTGCAGTGCAGCCGCGTCTGGCAGAAGACAGCTGCCTCCAGCTATCTGTAATTACTTTTTACCTGTTCAAAAGATATTTATGGATGTGGGCAAAGTCTCTGAATTCTGACCCCCTTTACTTCTACTACCCTACAAGACGAAATGTGAGCTCAGAACTGGTTACGCAGCCAGTGTAGGTCACAACGGATGTCTCGGACGAGGCACCGAAGGCCCCAGAAAGGCATCTCCAGATCTACAGGAGTCTGCTGCACCCACCTGGGTGAGAGCCATTTACAGATGTATGCTCTGCAGTTTGCGCTGTGGCTTTCTGGAAAGGAGCCACAGGGCTACAGAGAAACTCAAGAAAAACACATCATCTGCACAACACCTACCATGTTTGTGCAGTGCCAAGCCAAGCCTTGCCCCAAGGCAATCACAAAAGTGACAGCAGGTAACCCAATATATAATTTTCTAGCTACTCTCATTTGTACAACACCAAAAGCAAAGTTTTATGCAATCCAGAGGATGGAGATTTCCTAGTGGATCACAGCTTAGCAACTCAGTTTCCCATTGGAAATGGCTACCTCAACACGTGAGATGGGAAATGACCTCCTTGGCAGCTTTGGAGGAAGAGTTACTTCCTCTGCAAGGGAACAAGGGACCAAACGGTGTTGCAGCCATACCTGTAAGGTGAGAGAATGTTGAGAGGTGGAGGAGTATTGCAGGTCCTATAGGTTTCAAGAACAGGCACTGGGAGAGAGTCTCTGTCAAAGAGCTTCTGGTCCTGAGTAGTTGAGCTTTTGAAGGCCTTCCTGGTGTTAATGCCTTGCAGGGAGACTGTAAGAAAGAAGAGAGAGCAAGTGAGGAACAGCCTGACCCAGGCCAGTGACAGCGAAGATCAAGTAACAAACATCTGATTTCAGTTGGGAGTTCTTGGCACGCTTAGCACTCCTTAAGGTCGGGTTCCTTTCCCACAGATCTCTTGGGAAACCCAGTGAATCAGTGCCAAGATCTGCTGCTGCACAGACACGGCTCTCTTGAGAGCTGCCAATATGGTTTTGAACCCCTGCAACCAAGATTTAAGAAGTGCACCGCTACCAAACTGCTGAAGAGAGAGCTTCCACATGGAGACTCGCTAACGAGCAGATCTGGACTCTACCAGAAAGGCTGTCCACAGGAGCAGCTCGGTGCTTTCTTCAGGGGGGGAGGAAATAGTTCCTCTTAGTCCAAGAGGAGATGTTAAAACACCCATCACAGGGTCACTCTTATTTTATGGTCATGGACCAGCCACGCTGACTCAATGAGAATCTGCAAGGACTGTGCTCCACTCCATTACCTTCCTCCTCTTTGGGATCCAGCTGAGTGACTTTGACTTGCAAGCGGTCAACTCTCTCGACCAGAACGCTCACCCGAGAGGCAAAGGTGCTGGCTTGAGTAAACAGCTCTCCAAATATGTCTTCTGCAAATTTACCTGGAACATTAAAGTGTCCACATTACCCTCATGAGCCACATCAGACCATATTCAGTCTCCCAGCTTGTTTTCTTGAAAAAAGAAGAAAGAAAGAAAGAAAGAAAGAACAAACCATGCTTCTTTTCAAGTTAGTCAGGGCTGAGTTTAACATCTAGGATGGAAATGCTCTGTTCCACCAAAACCTGACATTTCCAAGGGAACTTCAAGCAATAAAGACACAATGGAGACACACTTTCAAGTCATTATTAAAGTAATGAAATAAAAAGGACTGACAACATTATAAGGGTCTGAATCTGGATGGGTCTGAAGGTCCTTTAAGATTCTCTGCTGTTCTGTTTATTAGACAGGCAAATACAGTTAGATTTTCATTGCTCTGGAGAATCTCAAAGGCTCCCAGTCTGCAGCAGGCCTGCCTCCGGGGTAACTGGCACATATTTACAAGCTCAAAGTACTCTGGAACTAGAAAGCAGCCCAAGTCCTTGATCCTAAACCCCGAGCTATAACCGCAGACGAAAGCACTGACCCTTCTGTTCCTTCAGGTGGCAGTGTCTGAAAAATTGATGCATTCACGTTTATTCTAAATCAAAACCAAAGAGGAACTTCTCAAACAGGGATATTCTCTCTGTAACAGCTTGGACTGCCCAGTAGGCTGCTAGGACAAACATCATCCATCGCTTCGACTGTGAGAGTGCCTAGGGGCTTGGATCAGGAGCTCGCTGCACCGCTCACAAGCACAACAAGATGTCCTCTGTCCTTAAGAGTTTGCATGCAACAAGAGGTGACCACAGGTAGAGAGAGATGGGAGAACTGGAAGGAAACCAAGAACTTACAGTGAGTACTGCCTTTTTGTTCTGCTCTTGGGCATAACCAGACACAGGTAGCCCTAACCACGCCGAGGACAACACTGATCAGAACAGACTTGGCACTGACAGCAGACACAGGCCCATGGAGTTCCCACTGATGGGAAACATTTCCAGCCCCGGCTGTTGAGTACAAGGCTGCTCCCCATAAGCAGTCTGGTTTTGAAGTGAATCATCATATGGTCAACAGTTTGTTCTGGAATCTGTTACTCCTAAAGATCTTCTCCGACGCTCAGGAAAGGATAACCAGTTGGAAGCCTAACTTTAACAGCAACTTTGGAAAATCTGGTTTTCTGCAGTGAGTCACATCGGAAAAGCAAGCGCCCCTTCCACAAGGCAACGCGAGGACATCCCCCAAAGCCCAGCTGCACAAATACTTTCAGCTATCTAAACCGACATATCAGCTACTTGTTCATACTCCCATACCATTCTCCTTACACCGCCAAGCACGGGGAACCAGCCAGGTTAAAAATCAACCTCCTCCACCCCTTTTGGTGGCAATGCCAGCTTGAAGTGTTTGTAGAAAGAAAATGCTGGACATTACCTTCAACTGACCTCCTCCTTCCACTCTCCTAGACAATACAGACTCCATGTACGCTCTATTAATGAGCCCAACCACCTTTTGCAAGCTGGTTTCATGAAGCGCTTTCTGTGTTCAATTTCAGTACAAGACCAGCTCTCCCCCTTGACCAAGAGAGTGAACAATTATCTATGGGATAAAATGCCACCTCCCAGCAACAGCTCAGAAAGGAAAAGTTGTAATTCAGTTTCTACTTGAAAGTAATTTCTGAATTTCACAATGAACTGCAACAAGCACTAGGGAAAAAAAATAAAGTCTTTGGTTTGCAATGCTGAACAGTTATATTTCAAGCATAAAATAAAATATAAACAGCATTGCATGTACAGGTCTTGACCCTGGAGGGAGAACAGGGATGGTTCTCATTCCCTTGCCTGTCTAAGTCCACCTGTACAAAGTTATCACCCAGCATCTCGCACACCGTTCGGAGTTTCATGTGCGCTTTTAGATGGGGTAAGGCAGAGATTAATTTTTTGGTTTAGTTACTTTGACTGCAAAAGTGCAGCTTACAATAAGAATTATCTTTGTCATGCACTGGCAGGAAGACAGACGGCGTGATTTAATAGGTCTTTCCATCTTTAGCTTGTGGATTCTATAAAATCACAGAGAAACGCACAGTCGACTTATACAAAGTGCTACCAGCTGTGATAGTAACGAAGGGTAAACTCACTGGAATATGAAAGTTTGACAAGATTTATGTTTGCATATTTGTAAAGAGACTGTGGAGCAGTAGGCATGGCTGATTATTCACTTGACAGGGCTGTCACAGCCTGCTGAACCTACTTTACGTTCCTGTAATATTCAACGTATGAGGAAGGAGTGGATTTATTTTTCAGGAATAAGGGAGAGAAAGGAGGGGAGGGCAGGAGTTTGGTCATTTGGGGCGAGTGTTCTGTAGCAGTTAGTCTAAATACTGCTTTGTTTAAAATGCTGCTGACCCTAGGGAGGCGGGTAAGAGACAGTGCTCAGCATTTCCTCCCCACCTGCCTCGCTCCCCTCTTACACAGACAAACACATAAGTGTCAGCAAGAGCCACCTCTCCCGAGCCTTCCCTCCAGCGCTCTCCTCGAGGTATCCGTGATTGGTCCGGCCGCACGCACCTCCCTCCCCGCAGCGCCAAGTGAGGCTCCCAGGGTACCTTCCCCAGAAAGAAACTGGGCTGCAGTTTGGCTGCCAGCCCTTCACCCTGTGCAACGAGGCAGAAGCAGAGAAGCTCTGAATATCTGAGCTGCGCAAAGAAAGTCTAAACCTGCAGGATCTCACCATGGCTCTGTCTCACTAACCCTCGGTGTGCCTTTGGACTGGATTTAGCTTTCTCTGCAGCTGAGATTTGCCCAGCTTTACTGCCTTCTTCCTCATCATTTCACATGCAGGAGATGGATTTTACTCACACTCCACAACCATCTTGGCTACAACAAATGAACAAGGGCCAGTTGAACGTGAGCAGAGAGCCCGGTCTTGCCTGCGCAGTGACATTTCTACAACCCAACAGAATGTGATAGCGACTGGCAGCAAACATGGGCCTAGATCTGAGCTACAGCCATGGTTTTCACTGCTGGAAAAGGACTGCACCCAAACTTTTCCTGCCACATTCCTGCTGTGGGGCTGGCTTTGCAGAGCAAGCAGAAGTGCTTGCAGACACCGCCAAGAAGCTAAACAATACATTAATTTGATTATCGAAGTCTTGCTTCAAGGGCAAAGGTGGCTAATCAGAATCCAGAGCATTTCAACAGAGCAAAGAGCCATCCCGGAGAGACCACAATTAACTCTTCGCTTCTCCCGTAGCACGTAGGCCCACGTTTTCCCTCCAGCCTTCACAAGGCCATCGGTCAGCCCACTGGAGAGCTGAGCACTGCTAAAGCTCGTGCTGCTGTTTGAGTGAGCAGCCCCAAACCCCCAATACTCCAGAGGAAACGCTTGGTTCAGCCTGGGGACTTTGAGTCTTGCAATGCAACAAAACAGCAGGGGCAAAGAGGCGGCTTCTGCGCGCGGGCTTTAATTATCTTTCATTAAAAATAAGACTACTGACACACTGTAGATTCAACACAGTCAAGCTCCATTTAGTGGCGCATGCAATTACAGGCACATTCCCTGACACAAGATCCCGGCTGCTCAAAGAGCCTCCCATTTTACAGCCTGAGTTGTGCTCCATCCTTCCATCTGCAGTTTCACTGCAGCCTCTCTCTCACACACACACATACACACACACACATACACACACACCCCCTCCCCATTTTCTCTTCTATAGGAAGGCAGTGGGACCAGGGATATGAAATTAGCATCAGATTTCTTTTTGGAAAACATTTTAGCATTACCCAGGGAAGGCAGATGGGGGAGAAATAGGAACACCAGAGTAGAAGGGGAGCTAAATAAAGAGCACTAGCGACTCCTGAGGGCAACGCGCAGGCTCGCCATGGTACTCACTCAGGCTGCCCAGCTGTCGAATGACATTTGCCAGGGTGATGTTGGTCATGCATTCCAGCTCGCTTCGAACGCTAGGCAACGTCTGACGGCACAGGTGCCTTGGCTCAATGTTCCTTGTTACTAACGGCATGGTGGACCTGCTTCAGGCACTGTTCTGAAAGATGAAAAACAACCCAAAAAAGAAACAGGAAAGGATTACTCAACCGCAAATTCCAGGCACACCAGAGCCATGGTGTTCGTTTTTCCTGCTCTCAAATGGCTTTATTTATAAGCCTTCTTTCCCCCCTCCCCACCCTTATAAAACTGGTTCATCAGAAATAAAGATCCTGCTGTTCTATGACTTGCAGTGACAGCAGAGCCCCACCAGCTCAGGTACAGAGGCAGAGATGGAAAACTACACATCTTCGCCCACACGCAAGGTGCTGCTGGCATTACCGCAGCCGTTGTTCCCTTCCTACCCATCCGCCGCCTCTGAGCAGTCTCCTTCCTCCCGCGCTCAAGCACAACGTCTTGGGTGACTCTTAGAGGCTCTTCTTCAGAAATATTTTACACTCAGTCACTAGGGTTTGCTGAAACCGAGAGGATGAAGATGGGAGATGTTCAAAAAAACCCACCCACAACAGCTTCTCCCAGCACAGCAAACCATGCGTGATGCCTCTCTCCTGGAGCAGCACAGAGCGAGCTCTCCTGAAACAACAGGAAGCGTTTGCAGCTGACCAGGAAACTTTCTGGTGACTGTTCCTTATCCTGCAGGCTGCACCCCTCTTCCCTTGGGAAATCCCCCGGGGACGAGGTTTACACTGGGCCATTGTTTTCGTGCTACAGTTGAGGGAGCTCTCATCAGGACGCAGTGTGCTCAGAAAGAAGTCGAGATTGATTGTACAATGGTCAGAACAAACTTCCAGTGCTTTCTTTAAAAAAAAAAGAATAAAATTTAAAAAAAAAAGAAAAAAAGAAAACCTGAGTGTCCGGAAGTTATGCTTTGGACAGAAAACGCTTTCATGTGCAGGGCAGTGCCCTGAACTTACAAAAAGCTCATTTGCTAAGAGGCTGAAATGTTGAATCACACAGAGAATCACAGAATCATTTAGGCTGGAAAAGACCTTTAAGATGATCCAGTCCAACTGTTAACCCAACACTGCCAACTCCACCACTAAACTATGCCCCTAAGCATCCACAGCCACACGGTTTTTAAATACCTCCAGGGATGGTGACTCCACCACGTCCTTGGACAGCCTCTTCCAAGGCTCGACAACCCTTTCTGAAATAACAAACAGCTCCCTCTCAGATCACTGGCCTCCAAGAGAGGAAGAAACTTGGGTGCATCACCCCAAGGAGCGCGATATATGCCTGAAATCATAGAATGGTTTCAGTTGGAAAAGAACTCTAAGATCATCAAGTCCAACCATCGATACAGTCCTGCTAAGTCCACCACTAGACCATGTCCTCAAGTATGACATCTTCTCATATTTTAAACACCTCCAGGGATGATGACTCAACCACCTCCCTGGGCAGCCTCTTCCAATGCCTGACAACCCTTTCAGTAAAGAAATCTTTAAGACTAAGTGAAAGCAAATACATCCCAACTTCTTGATTAATTTAGAAGGGGAAAGAATCACTTTTCTAGGTCAGCTGAGGAAGAACCCAAGAGAAGCAGCCAGCTCCCATGTGATAGGCATGCTGATCTGCCCGGGCTGGGTGTAAAAATAAAACAGGAAGCTAACAGCTTGGGGAACATGGCTTCCTGTCACCAACAGCAAAAAACCCAGAACCATAAAAAATCAGCTGTTTGCTCTTGACTTTGAGCCACCCTTTGATAGTCTCTGTGGCAGCTGGCAGCTTATCTTTGAGGTCCAGGAGTCCTTCCTGGATGCTTTTCTATCAGGGTGTTAAGAGGAAGAAGTGGGCATTATCCCTCCTAATTACCTCACAAGCCAGATTTTGAATTGCTAAATTTGACCCATTAAGGCAGAGGAGTTCAAGAGCCGCAGCATAGCGGGCACACGGATATCTCCCAGACAAGCAGATGTAGGATGCCATTTTGCAATGCCTCTACACGAGGGATTTTGAGTGCCTGTCCCTGCACGAGAAAAGGCTCCCCAGAACCGTACAGAAGAGGGGAGTGAGATCTGCATCCAAATAAATAAAAGCAGAGACTCTCGGAGGGCTGAAGTCCGTGTTGTTCTTCACTGTGTCCAAACACTGCAGCAGCCATCAGTGACTGCTGGGATATTTAAAGAACAGGGTGAACTACGGAAGGACTCTGACCTTCGCTTCTAAATACCCCGTGTTTTATCGATTACAGCCCAAGCCCTACAATCTTCTGCCAGCTTTAGCACTTTATGCCAGACAAACTTTCCCAGCTCCCCCCAGACTGCAGTCTGCACCAAACAAGCAGCTCTCATAAACAAGGCAGCATTTGCAGGCTGCCTGCATCCAGCTTCTCTCCCCTGTGCTTCCCAAGGGCTCGGCCAGGGAGCACAGGCAGTGGGATCTGCAGAGCCCATCCACCAAACCCGGCTGGAAACCTTCCAAGGGGCAGGACAGACAGAAGGGAAACAGCAAGAGGAAAAATAAGCCTGTAAAGGGGGAAGAGATATAAGCAATGTGTGTGTATAAAAGAAGACAAAACCACCCCAAAAGATGACAAGTATACCAGGTCAGAGACAGGTAGCACTGACCTCTGCGAGTGTGGTGAGAACACAGCAAAAAATTGAGCTGTGGCCCAAACAAAATAAATAAACAAAAGCTCAGAATACGTTGTCTATACACAGCCCCCTATACCACAGCACATTTTGAAAACAAAAGCAAGGAGTAGTGGTGAAATTTGATTTTTTAAAAAGAAAAATAACAATGGTAGAGCACATGTACATTGTGGATTTGTACCAGTATAAGACAGCAGAGTAAGGGCTAAGAAAAACCCTCCCTTTACAGCTTAGCTCATCTGCCAGCCACCCCCACCCTCCCAGCACAGCCTGCCACACTCCACTGCAGAAGCAAGAGTTTGGCCCTCGCGATGGCTACGACAGCGTCCCTCGCAGAGTACGGCAGCATCGCTTCTTTCCAAGGCGACGGGGACGGCTCCTCTGCCCCCCCTGTCACTCCTAACACCAGTCAGCATCCAGCAAGCAGCAAACTAAAAGAGGGGATTAACACCACGGAGCAGCGGAGATGAGTAAGGCAGGGAGGACAGGACAGGCTGTGGACAACCATCCTTTTGCTCTCCCTGTGGCCTCTGGAATAAAAGGCATTTCAAAGCAAAATTCCCTCTCCTCTGAGCGGAAGGACAAGGAGTTTCAAGGTTGCAGACGTTTTTGTAGGGTGGAGGCAGGCAGAGAGGAAATCTGGACCTACACAAGCAGAGATTGGTGCCAACATTAGCGAAAAGGGCAGTCAATGTCCCCACAAGAAGGCACTTGGCTGTTAGAGCTTGGTTTTCCCCAGGAGTCTCTGGAGGGTAGGTATGGAGATAACAGCTAATGGGCTCCTGAAAAACCTTCATGCCTCATGAGAAGGTGGGACAAAGATTAATCGTCTGGACTGGAAAGTAAGTGGCGTATTTCGAAAGCAACAGTAAGAAGGGGCAGAAAATCAACTCTGGAGAAGGAACAAGGTATGAGAGCAGAGGGAGGAGGAGGAGGAAGCAAACCACCGGAGACAGCACAAGCTTGGCTTACAGCTGGGGGCAGGGAAAAAACACCGCACATGAAACCAGGAAGGGACAGACCTAAAAAAGCTTTCCAGGAGGCTCTTGCTTTTAAGAGAGTCATTAAGAAGCCGATTGACAGCATGCTAGCAGCAAGGGCCATCCAGAATCGCTTTACTTTCAGTGGTTGGGGCATGACAGCACAGCAGTTTTCCACCCCAGCTAGCCAGAGTGGTCACTGGGCATTAGTCACTGTCACCCAACTACCTCACACCATACATTATAACTAAATCCTACCATTCAGAGCAAGTCAAATGAACTGCAAGGCCAAAAACCATTATCTTTCAGGCAAAGATAAGCGGTTCCACTTGCTTATTAATGTTAAAGATTGGATTTGTTTCAGTACCAGAGCGTGGGGTGCAGATGCTGTTTTTAAGAAGAATGGCACAGAGAACCTGCCTTGATTCCAGGAGAACAGGGAGCACGCTATAACGGAACTGCCTTCAAGAAACCTAAACTGTCTGCAAAAGATTCCTAATGAATATGGAAAAAAAAAGGGCATCAAATTGAAACACAGCACCAGTTCTGTGAGGACAGAAGTGAAGGGATCTTTGGTGGTTGGAAGAGCTGCAAGGAAATGGGCCGGTGCTGAAGCCGGTTGCATGCCAAATCCACACACGCCCTTCAAAATACTCATTCTCCCAACCGCCGTGCTTCACACCTTCTTAAAAATAAGAAGTAAAGGGTTTTCTTAAGGTAACACATGATTTTTCTCTCCCTCTTGAATCGGAACCTTCCTACCTGCTCATGGCAAGCCCCTCCTCTGAGGTCTCCAAGTCACGGCTTGAATCAAAGGTGGCAGTGACTAAAAGCCCAACCATCCGAAAAGCCCAGCTTTGCCCCGTAGCTCTTTTCCTCTTGCCTCCCTGCAGCTGTAATGCTGCCCCACCTCCAGCTGGGCATTGCCAGAATTCCTCATAATTTCCCCTCTCCCAAAATGCTTACGCACGCGCTGCCGAGCCCTGGCCCGCTCCACAGCCCCACGCTGGCCCAGGAAAAGTTTGCTGAGCATGACAAAAGCCCTGGAAGCTGAGCTCACCACTCCTACATTCCTACCGATCTTCCAGCCGCAACTGGCACCTCGTTTCCAGGATTCACCAGGCTTTTGCTCCCCATCGCCCTTCCTATCAACTCTTGTGGTTTCTCACTGCACACATGGTGGTCTTTGACGCCTTGTATTTCTCCAGGAAAAGAGGATCCATGCGCCATGCTTTTTATAGAATCACGGAATCATTTCAGGTTGGAAAAGATCTCTAAAATAATCCAGTCCAACCATCAACCCAACCCCATCGCAGAAACTAAACCATGTCCCGAAGTGCCACGGCTGCACGGTTTTTTGAGCCCCTCCAGGGATGGAGACTCCACCACTGCCCTGGGCAGCCTCTGTCAGGGCTTCACCACTCTGTCAGTAAAGAAATCTTCCCTCACATCTAATCTAAACCTCCCCTGGCACAACTTGAGGCCATTTCCTCTCATCCTGTCCCTTGTTCCTTGGGAGAAGAGATCAACATCCACCTCATCACAACCTCCTTTCAGGCAGCTGCACAGAGCAATGAAGTCTCCCCTCAGCCTCCTCTTCTCCAGACTAAACAGCCCCAGGTCCCTCAGCTGCTCTTCATACCTTTGTGCTCCAGACCCTTCACCACCTCCACTGCTCCACATGGTAGCTGATCAGACAACCTGCATCCTCCACAATCAGCTCTCACCTTATATGCCTTGTTCACCCATTTTTAACTGTATTCTGACTTGGGTAGTGATTTCTGTAGATACTCTTGCGGTGCTGGGGAATGAGCATGGTGCAACACAGGCCCATAAAGGGGAAAAAACAAATGCTACTTGCAATTTTTGCCTTTCTAAACACAGCACTTGGAGCAAAGCACGAGGTAAACTCAAGAGAAGTGTGCTGCTCTAAGATTTCTTATCAGCAAGTCATCGACTGCTCTCCCTGCGAGCTCTGCTGTAGCAGATCACTCAGGAATCCCAGTTCTGGATTAGAATCAAGTACAATTGGTTTGTTTCAAACAAGAAACACCAGTCTATAAACCCCTCGCACAAAGCTGCATCTTATTGACTATTTTTAATAAATAGGGTTGGCACAGTTGAATTGGACAATTGTTACGAACAATAAAGGAGACAGACTTTGATTACAAGTATTGAGGAGCAACACAGGGACATTTTAGGATTGAGTATTTGCTCTCCAACGCGAGTTCTGTCAACTGAAAACAGCAACTCAGAGCGAATACTCCTTAACAAGCAGTTTGGAGCAGAGCAGAAAACAGCATTGCACAGCAAGAGAGGAACCAGCCTCTTTTTTTTTTGTACAGCAGATAGCAGAGTCAACCCCGCGGTGCAGAGGAGAAGGCAGGCAGGGCTACAAGGTGAGACATGCATATGCAATGCACACAAAGAGCCGTAAACAGCCGAGGTGGAGGGAGAGATCTGGCAAGGTTCTTCTCCCTGGTATTTGACCAGCTAGCATTGCATTACTGGGAGTCACCTGGGTAATTCCCCACTCAATGTGACACACAACCTCCTAGATCAGGGACCATCTGCAAATAAATCTGGACCCCAGCAGCGATATCATCTGTCATAGTGTCTGGTGTAGCACAAAGCACCTAAGGAGGACAGAGCGCATTTTTGGGGAAGGGGAGGGAAATTAGGCTTGATTTTTACATACATCAGGATGACCAAACGCCCTGCCCTCAGCAGGGCTTAGAAAATCCTCTGCATGGATGCAAACAAGGAGCATAGTCAAGGAGACCAAGCCTTCAGCTAAGCGCCTTGGAGAGCAGCCTTTAGGAGTACCCATCGGGGGATTAGACACACCAGCAGGTTTGGGAATGAGGGAGGAAGGAGATAATCAGATCTGAAATTCCCATCAGTATGAAATGAGACTTAACTCAGTAGCTTGCCAACGCAGACTGACTGTTCTTTCTAATGTCTGTGACAACTCTGCTTCAAATTTCAAGCTTCTCTCAGCAGTAACTACTCCCCCATGTAGCTGTAATGGCCAGAAAGAGACTGGCTTTTATGTAACCCCAAAAGACTAGCAGGAAGGGAAGCAGCAGCCACACACACACACACAGAACTGAAAAAAAACACCTCAGCAGAAGGCTCTGCTGAGTGCTCAGGGCTATATCCAAGCTCACAATGCAGCCACAGAGAAGTGGGATGCAGCAATCAGAAATGCTACAGTTCCACACTCAGAGAGAGACCTAGCAATCAGTGCTGCATCCGAGCAACAGGGAGTGAAATTATAGAGCAAACTGCCATGTGATGCCACAAACTACTCCATCCCGCCAGCTGTAACAAGTATTCATTCCCAAAAAACGCGTCAGAGGCTCATCTGTCATTAAAAGCCCAGTCTGCCAGCAGCTGAGCAGGAGTCAGCGGTGAAGGGCAGCTGTGGGGGCTGCTTCCTTTCACAGGGGGCTTTTCTCCCCAAAAGCCATGGATAAACCCCCCTCCAGGGTGCTGGGGAAAATGCTGCCCACCATCTCTTACCAGCAGGCACGATGGGAAGCGCAGGCTGCGTTTTCACCCACCACTGCACAAAAGCTTTCCTGAAGCAGGATCTACACAGGGCCTTCAGGAGAACACAGTCAGCCGACCACAAACACACCTAACTCCTCTGTATATTAATAATCCAAGTCAATCACCAGCTCCAGAACTTCCCAGATTACGATCTGCTGGTGTTACAAAAGAGCTGTTTTGGCAATAGCGTGGGGCAAGAGCAGCGCTTCCCATTTCCACGGCGATGTTCCGACACTAGGAAATGCCAGCCCTGATCTTGCAGAATAACGTGCTGTGGAGTCCTTGAGACAACAAACACCCAACACACTCAGCTCCCAGAGTGAAAATACTCTATTTTTCCCCCCTCCTCCCCTGTCCATGTTCCCCCCCTTCCAGTCTCTTGGCTCT
Source organism: Dromococcyx pavoninus (assembly GCA_033558185.1). Classification (NCBI taxonomy): domain Eukaryota; kingdom Metazoa; phylum Chordata; class Aves; order Cuculiformes; family Neomorphidae; genus Dromococcyx; species Dromococcyx pavoninus. Next base: position 122,983 of record JAUMJL010000365.1, on the reverse strand, counting down.
GAAAAATGTAAAAGAGGCTCAGAAGGCGATTTTCTGCAGGTTTTTTTTTTTGGTCTGGCTCACGCATTATCATCATCATTTACTGCCCTCAAGGGGATTGCACAGGTGTGACTGAAAATTTGGCTCTTCCTTTTAAACTTTTGTTATCAGCTTTACCGAAGATGATCTTGCTGGAATAAATGCCAGCCTGCTCTCCTGGAGAGGGACTGGCTTGAAGCTGCTGGCAGAAATCAAGCTAGGGGTGGAAGGAAGGGGTGTCACTAACGGAGAACATACACATCCTCCCAGCTTCTGCCAGAGCGCAAATACAGCCAGTAGTTTGACCTAGACATTCTTATTTATTCCTAAAAAAACACACACCATTGCCCTAATTAATGTTTCCATTCATTTAGCTGCAAAACAAGTTAAACAAAGAGGGTCACCCTGTGTTCCTATCAATGCCTGACTAGGATACAGGCAGAACAAATGCGTTTAAATAAAACTCTAGAAGAGATGTGACAAGAGAAAGGCAGTTTAGCTCAATTAAAGAGAGCTGTCACAGGGATTTGATTCTCAGAATACAGAACTATTGATTAAACAGGAAATAAAGCTCTGAAACAGAAAGGTTTCAAGGTCTTTGCTGGGAGGATATACATCAGGAGAGAGGCAGGGCTCCTTCAGTGCCAGGAGAGCTCTGGCTTTGTTGCTTCCAAGGAAACAGGAGCAGCAAAGGGAGCAGAACGCTTTCTGTTAAACCTGTGAATAATTCTGGCAGGGATACAAGGTCAGTGACAATACAGAGCAGCGTCATGAGCTTCAGTCAACAGGTAGCTCTGGAGAACTTGGGTACAGAGAACCCACGATAGGTTCTCAGATATTTTAAGAGTAGGTGGAGAGTCCTGGTCAGTGGGAAGGAGGTCTCAAACGGCACCCAGTCTGAGCCCAAACCACTGTTCGGAGTCAAGAGTACAATTCTAGGAATCAGTCCCAACCTGTCCCAGGAGATGGGTCCCCTGAGCAGTCACAGTCACCATGGTTAGTAGTCTCAGCAACCCAAGAGAGAGATGCTTGCTAAAACAGGGTTGCCTCTTTGCCTCCAAACCCAGTCCTTAAAAGTCAAGGTTGAGAAGCTTTAGAGAAGAAGTTTATACTAGATATTAGGAAGAAATTTTTCATGCTGAGGATGAGGAGACACTGGCCAGGTTGCCCAGAGAAGTCATGGCTCCCCCATCCCTGGAGGTGTCCAAGGCCAGGTTGGATGGGGCTTTGAGCACCCTAATGCAGTGGCAGGTGTCCCTGCCCACGGCAGGGGGTTGGATTGGATGACCTTCATGGTCTGTTCCAATCCAAACCATTCAATGACTGTCCCAACCCAGACAAAAATAAGCTCTAGATAAAAAGCACAAGATTTCATTTTCCAAGCCTCAAAGCCTGTAACAGCACTGAATTCACTTCTAAAGGTCTTGACTAGAAGAGACGCAATTTAGGAGGCAAAAGAAACAGCACCATTCCCAGCAGCTTTACTTGGAGGGACTACAGGTACCAAGCCTCAGGCCGGCGCTGCGGGAATGCCGGCACAGAACCACAGGCCAACTTCTGCAAATGGTGCATGGCTGCTAAAGCAAACACGGCTGAATCGCTCATTCCCAGGCTGAATTACTGCTAATGAGGATAGCGTGTTTTCTTCCTCTCCTTCACACCAGCCTCCTCCAGCAAGAGGAAAGGCTTTGCCTGTTAGTGCTAACAAAGCTCTCGGTGCAAAGCACAGCCCTCACAATACATCAGCACATTTTCATTCTGGGGCAGCGCTCGGTAATTAATACGGAAGGAGAGGGTGTGGTTTTTTCTTTTTCTAAATGACTTATTCCTGTAGTCTGAACGTATTTTAACCTTCCTTTTCAGCAGATAAACTCTGTCTCATTTGCAACTAAGCCCAGCCTCCCCTCCTTTAACACACACTAAACTATTTTGATTAATGAAAGAGTGGGAACAAACCAGTTCCAAGTGTTTTCTATACAGCTCAACTGCTCTTTCAGTTTCCACTCACGCCTAGATAATTATATCACAGCTCTGAGTGCCCCCACCCTTCTGCTGCACTTGGGGAATACTGGAAAGATAAGTCTTTTCTTAATTATTAAATGTAAATAGCTCATTAAATATAATCCAATTACTTTAATTGTAAGAAAAAGGAAGTAATTACAATATGTACATGTATTCTTGCCTGAACAGTTTTAGTATCTTAAATGAATCTTTGCAGCATTAATATTTTAAGTTAACCTTTGACGGGGAAGGGGGGAAGACGCTGACTCCCTGATATTTTCCAGAAGTGTTGTATCTGCTGGGATTTCTGTCACAAGAAAACACAAGAGAACAGCCTTGAGCATCTGAATTAAAATGGTTTTTGAACAGTGTCTTAATAAAGTCAAAATAACACATGGCTTTCTATTGAAGAGGGGAAATAAGTTACACATGATGCCACACTAAGGCACAAATGTGCTTTTTGCATCTCAGGAGTGGAGTCAGATGGAGAAGGGCAGCCGTGGGTACTGCTATGAACTTGGCAGAAGAGACAGAGCCCCACCCCACCAGGACCAAAAGCCACCACATACCTGGGGTTTTCCAGGCAGTCCTGCTCCCCGCCTACAGTTTATTTTGGAGATGGGTGGGAAGAGGAAGCAGGGCTGGGAGAGAAGGGACCTGCCCCATGTCCGGGATCGCTCAGTTCTTCCATAGAGGTGCCCCCCCTGTCCCCGAAACACCAAATCTGGGTTTTGTGTGTACACAAGCCATCTGTGCAACGTACGGGCACAGCTCAGGATGCCGAGCTGCCATTTGGGATTTGCAGGCAGAGCTGCAGGAAACTGCGAGTAGCAGTTTTCTGGTTTTGCTCAACAGCATGACAATCCTTGGACTCACTTTCTCCATGTGTGCAGCCAGCGGGACCAAACAGCAGACATCAGCAAGGCCCCACGGTTTCAATCAGCCTCCCTGGTCTGACCGAGCCGGGTCAAATTTCAGCTTGGATGTGGTGACAGATGCCTGTGTAATCTCCTTGGGACAGTCAGAAAAACACTCTTTTCAAGCTGCAGTTGTTTCCATTTTGCATGTTCCGAGCCCAGCAGTGATCTCACCTTATGTAATCTACAGCGCAAACTCCAAGCTCTAGACCATCCAGAACTATTGCAGTGCCTGAAACCATCATGGTACTGAACCAATCTTTTCAGGAGAAGAGAGATTAGACCGTATTAGGGATGCTAAAGATGTGAGTCTTTCTATCAAAGCTCACCACAAGGTCCGTAATAAGCTGCTTTATGGAAACCTCTCATGTGAAGCCAGACCCTAGATGTAACCTCCTTGATACAACATTGAATCCTCAATAGCAACCCAAAGGCTATTTTGTATAAGTTAATTACACGCGTTTTTAATTTAGCCTCCAAAAGGGAAGCGGCCAGCTATTTCATGCTGCCCTAGACAGAAGGTAAAGGTTTTACACAAGCTGTGTTTATAGCTCTACGCCTTCCTCCCGCAACGGAGCGGCTCGGCAGCTGTTGGTATTGAAAGAACAGGATCTGGGTGTGTGCACGGTTCTCTCTTGCCTGGGTTGTTTTTTTTTTTTGCAGCTGCAAGGCCAAACCCATAAGAGTGTGTGCTTTTTCTTACGGTGCACAAAAGCAGGGTGCCTGAAAGGGAACTCGCTTCCGCTCTGGCAAGCACTCAACCAACTATTTGCTGGGCTAAGGGGTGGTCGGGGAACTTTCACCCATCCATTCAGCCAGGGCGGCTCTTCCCCCTCCCTCCCAATTAAATCCCATTTTTTGCACTCCATGCATGAACCGCAGCTACACCAATACATCAGATATTGTGGCTGATAGCCTTCTCTGAATGCCACTTAAAGCCCTCTGGTGCGGAGCCGCCTGAAAGCAAAGCATCATTCATTCTTTGAGCAACAGAAAGAGACTTTTGCTACGGAGAGACTTGAAGTAGGGCTCTAAGAAGTCGGAAAAGGGCAGCCAGTGAAAGAGGAAATAAGAAATTAAAACCACATTCAATCTTATTAGCGGTAATACAATAGGTCAACAAAGTACTTTGCAAAACTCCACAGCATGTGAACACTTTGTGCAGAACTCGCTGCTCTGCGACTGGTGACACCCGCCCGTTCGGCTCTTACGGGAAAAAGCAGTGTCAGCGAGTCTTTCCCAGCTGGGAAGGGACACCGCTGGAGATGCCACCACAACCCTTGCAGGAGAGTATGCTTATGAGATGGGAATGGGAAGAATAGTCCCCCTCCTCCTTTCCCATCTGAAACATTTTCTCTCTCTCTCTCGGGATTTCCATCATCTTATAGGCAAAGCCTCTTTGAAGTACCGCAAAGTGGCATTGCTCATCATTTCAGTAATGATAGTAAATAAGCTCCAGCATTTTGTTGATCCTTTTCCTTTTGCTTTACAAACAAAAGGTCAGAGTCATTAGCCCAGTTGTATGAGCAGGGAGAAATGGAGGCTGGGAAGAGGCAGGTTGCTCTGCAACATCATCAGCAACGTCAGCGAGCAAACAAGACCAGAAGCCCTAAGCAGCAGGGCTTCAGAACAGCCATGCTAGGTCATCCAGCCCCCACATAAATCAGCATCCTCTGTCCTCTGGCCAGAGAGCAGATACATAAAAGAAACAGCATGAGAATAAGGCAAGCACAGAGCAACAGTTCTCCCTTCTTTTCCGTGTTGCAGCATCCCACCACACCTTAAGACCATGTGAAAAAAAATAATTGTCTTTTCTGGATTTCACTTCTAGAAACTGGCCTCATCGGTTTCGGAACTCATTTAAATAGTTGGCACCCATGAAATCCCAGGCAGCAAGTCCCACATTTGTCATATGCCAGGTGAAAAGACGATTCCGTTTATGCCCTCACTTTACAATTATGAGATTTTCATCTCAAACCTATGTGTGTCTTTGCTTCACGAATAAATGCATTACTGTTCCTATTAAACAAGCACCCTCCGAGAAGGCAGTTATCCGACTGCATCAAAAAACACGAGAGAGGCTCTCAATTCTTATTGAGCACTTTCAGCCGAAAACCAAAATAATCAACTCGGGGTTTAGATTTGATTTACAGCAGCGGTAAGAACAAATTCTTTTCAGTGGATGGCTCTTTGCGTGTTGTCTGTCTCATTCTCGATAGCACCACTTCCAACAGTAGCACACAAGTACCAAACCCTCCAAGATAAAAGGTCACTGGTGATCTCCGAGAAGCGCCTCTGAAGCATCGGCACAGCCAACACCCTTCCATGAGAAAAGTTCATAGAATCATAGCATCATTAAGGTTGGAAAAGACCTCTAGGCTCATCCAGTCCAGCTGTCAGCCCAACCCCACTGTGCCTGCTAAACCATGTCCCAAAGTGCCATGGCTACATGTTTTTTTAACACCTCCAGGGATGGAGACTCCATCACTTCCCTCTGCAGCCCTCAAGTTGAACCCTCAAGAATAAACACCAACAGCTGCTGCTTCAAAAGCATCTCCCTTCTCCCTCTCTTGGCATCACAGCACCCTTTAAACCACCACTTCTCCCCAAAACAGGTCTGGGACACTGCTTTGTAAGAGAAGACAACACAGAAGGTGTCAAAGGAACAGAGCAGGTTGCTGCTGATCCCATTTGTGGGAGAAAATTCAACTGACATTCCTGGTCCTTCAAATTTCCTTCATCAAAGTCCCTGGCAGATGCATACTTGAGATATGCCTGTGCTCACCACTCCTCCAGTAGCAACCTAACACCAGAAAGCTTTACAACAATGTCAAGAATTAGGGTAGGATCTAGAGAAACTATTTCCCAGGCCGACCACTGCAGCGAAGGCGAGCTCGGGATGGAGAATGTGATTAACACTTCACACCACTGCGCCGCCGGCTCGACAAAACAGCATGGAAGTTCACATTTCGGCTCTTCTGGGAGAGGGCTCCCCTGCCTACAGCCTCCCAGGCAGGAAAAACAAACCCTGCAGACCTTCAGATGGAAGAACAAACCTTACATAAACCAGAATCAGGCCTCTACCTGACAAATGTCTCTAGAAGCCGCCAAGCACAGTCACTGCAGCAACGCCCGGTCGGCAGCACCCGTGGCTTCCCCTCCTCAAAACCAAAACGTGTGGTCTTTTTATTACATGGAGTTGCAAAAATACAAAAGGAAGTAAATGCCACCGGGGTGGTTCTGTTCTGAGCAGTCATTTGCTTATTACCCAGAAGCCATTTCCACATGCCTTTTTTAAATCCAGTGTTTATAAATACCTACAATATTTAAATAAATGTTAATCTGCAGTAACTAAGGGCCCGATCTCACAAATATTTATCCTTGCACATTGAATAAATACTCAAATACACCATTTCTTACCACAGATCCCATCAGAAGCAAGAGTGCTGCTGAAAACAGTAACAACCAGAGGTCAGGCTGGGAAAAGAGTTTTGCATTTTGCTTCTCTACATTTCCACTCAGGGAAAGCCTTGCTTCTGGGTTGCACTGCTCATTTTAGTACTGTAGAATCAATTGGTTGGAAAAGACCTTTGAGATCATCAAGTCCAACCATACCTGTCCACAACTAAACCACATCCCTGAGCACCTCATCTGCCCGTGTTTTAAATCCCTCCAGGGATGGTGACTCCACCACTTTCCTGGGCAGTCGTTCCAGTGCTGAAAACCATTTTGGTGAAGAAATTTTTCCTGACATCTAATCTAAACCTCTTCTGGCTCAACCTGGGGCCATTTCCCCTCAATCTTACCCTGGTTACTTGGGGGAAGAGACCAACACCACCTCGCTACAACCTCCTTTCAGGCAGTTGTAGACAGTCATAAGGTCTCTCCTCAGCCTCCTCTTCTCCAGGCTGAACAATCCTCAGCCATTCCTCATCAACCCTATTCTCCAGCCCCTTCTCCAGCTCCATTCCCTTTCTCTGGACACGCTCCAGTCCCTCAGTGTTCTTCTTGTACTGAGATGGCCAAAACTGAACCCAGGATTCGAGGTGCAACCTCACCAGTGCTGAGTACAGAGGCACAATCACTTCCCTGCTCCTGCTGGTCACACTGTTTCTGACACAGGCCATGATGCTGACAGCCTTCTTGGCCCAGCGCTGAGCCATCAGACAAGGCCTGTTTGGGCTTTTTTAATCCTCAGAAGCATCTTTTGGCAGCGTGTGCTTCTACCAGGTGCTGGTGTTCCATTGTGCAGGGGGACAGCGGGAACTTTATACCCAAACACATGCAAACACAATGGCTATTGAATCCTTTTCCCTGGTTTGTGACTGACTCACGCAGTGCACGCAGAAATGTGTTTGGCTCAGCTGAACCACAGAATCATAGAATGGTTTGGGTTGGAAAGGACCTCAAAGCCCATCCAGTTCCAACCCCCTTCCACAGGCAGGGACACCTCCCACTAGACCAGACTGCTCAAAGCCCCATCCAACCTGGCCTTGAACACCTCCAGGGATGGTGCAGCCACCACTTCCCTAGGCAACCTGTGCCAGTGTCTCACCACCCTCATCGTGATGAATTTCTTCCTAATGTCTAATCTAAATCTTCCTCTTTTCAGTTTAAAGCCACCCCTCCTCGTCCTATAACCACATGCCCTTGTAAAAAGTTCCTCCCCAGCTTCCTTGTATCATCAAATCCAGCAAAGACAAAACCACAATCTTATATTTTAAGTTATTAAACATTTGAGTCCTGAAAGCCTGCACAGAGAAGGATTAAAGCCCAGTCTTACATTTGTTGAAATCTTCCTTCTTAGTCTGTCACAGAAAACTAACCTGATTTTGTGGAAACATTAATCCTCACAACCTGCTTTGTTCTTCTATCACCACAAAAAATGATAATAAAAAAAAAACAGGAGATGGATTTGCTGCTGTTAACTCCACACATATGAGGCAATCGCTGAAGTTTTAACCCCTCCACCCACACTATGCGATTATCTAAGCTTTGTGAATGAAATCAACTTTTCCTAGACCAGCCCTGAAGAATGAGATATATTCAAAGCATGCAGAGAAACTAGGTTGGTAGTTATCATAAAGGTTGGATTCTTTTTAATGAATCACTGCTCACAAATACCTTCTGAGCCATAACTTAAAAATACACCATTTCTGCGCAGTGTGTCACATTATTCATAGGGAAACCAGTTCTATACTCTGCTGAAAAGACCTCAACTGTTAACTCATCACTTCAGACCCCACAGTGGTGGTTCTAAAGGCACAAGGGCAGCAGCTCCAGCCTCTACCCCTCCCCAGCAAAATACTCACTTCTAGACACCCCATTTCAAACAGGACTTGCACAAAATAAAGTAGCCACAAACACACTATATTTTGAGGTCTTCACTCACCTGTAGCCTTAGCTTGCTTCCCCTTTCCCACTCCCCCAGCAGACTTTTGTAAAATCAGAGCTGGAAAGCTCTGTGAGGAATGTAGAAGTTGGAGTGAGAAACGGGAGCAAGACCAGGCAGTACCACAGCACTGCTGAGTTTTTTGGAGGGCTGGGGACAGGGGTGTGGGGACACTGAGATGAATCAGAGAATGATGGAATGGTTTGGGTTGGAAGGGACCTCAAAGCACATCCAGTTCCAACCCCCTGCCATGGGCAGGGACACCTCCCACTTGATCAGGGGGCTCAAAGTCCCACCCAACCTGGCCTTGAACACCTCCAGTGATGGGGCAGCCACCACTGCTCTGGGCAACCTGGGCCAGGGTCTCCCCACCCTCACTGTGAACCCTCACTTTTTCCTAACATCCAATCTAAATCTTTCCCCTTCCACTTTAAAGCCATTCCCCCTCATCCTATCACTACCATCCCTCCCCAGCTTTCTTGTAGCCCCTTTCAGGTACTGGAAGCAGGGGTCTTGCTAACAGCACCATGCAGTGGCTTCGAAAAACCTGATCAGACAGCTTGGAAAGGTTTTATCTTCATAGCCAGGAAGAGGAAGGAGCCTGACAGCCATGAACCATCAGAAGAGGGTTTTTTTAAGTGAAAAAATATGGAATCTGGAACATTTACTTTTTGAACTTGTGATATTTTTTATCTCACTGGTAACATTTCTTTTCAAAAGCAGTAAAAATATGCATTTTAGGGAAAAGTTTACATTCAGTTCACTCCTAGAAGTTTATCCTTTTACAACACACACGTTCGTAAAGTACATCAAGGCTTTACCTTGTCTCAGCTGAGCCCCATGGGGAGCCAGCAAACCCATTCCTCACCCCAAAAAGAACAAGGAATTTGGCCAAGCAGAAATCAATACTTTGGAAGGTTTTATCCCCACCATTACCAACCTACCCAGGGACCATACTGGCCACTGTAGCTTAACCAAACATCAGCATTAGGTGGGCTTCTAATGCTTGGGTCACACTCTTGCATTCGAACTCTATGTTTTCAAGCACAGTCCTTAAAAAAAAGGCACAGAACCTGCTCTGCTCCAGTTCCCTGATAAACCTAGTCCTGGGCTGTGAATACAAGTGGACTTTCAAAGTCACTCTACCAACACGCTGTCCGTGTTCTCAGTGGGTAGATGCTCACTTTGGTTTGGTTTTAACTAATTTTTGGATTAAACTCAGTGTCAGTTTCTATGACAAAACTCCACTCAAGGTCAATAAGGGGTGAATCAGAACAAAGTGTTGCAACGCGGCAGTTTAAATTCCTGCTGCATTCAGCAACAACTGATATTGTAGATGTTTAAAATGGGTGGAAAACATAACTATTCCCCCTTCCTCATGTGACCAGGCATACAGACTTTGGTACTTCCCATAAAGTCACACTGTGCATCAACTTTGTCACAGGGAAGCACATGCACACATGCCCTGCTGGCTTCTCACATCTTTTACTTTCAACTTTTCCATCTCACAAGTCTTTGGGAAGGATATGCAAATGTGAGGGACACAGAGGGCTCCATCAGTTACAACCCTGCCTGCAGCAGATGTACTTGACAAAAAGGTTTTTCACCACTATTAACATAATTTCATGTCCAACGCCATCTGCAGTGCTGAAAGACTTAGACTTTATTTTTTTTCTAGACCTACTGCTGCTCCTGCCAGTGGTTTAATCAACACAGAGGTGCCCAATTCTGCTCTTGCTACTAATGAAAGTAAGAGAATAACACCAAATGTGAACTTTTGGGCAGGAAAAAAAGAATCCTACCCCAGCAAGGTCAAACAGGGAGGAGCTGCAATCTCCAAAGGACAAAGGTTATTTGTAACCCAAAGGAGTAATCCCATCACAAACTTAAATACTGTGCAGTACAACCCCAAGGACATTCCCTGACAACTTACTTCTTGGCAGGAAGAAATATGGGCTGAGGTCACCAGCAGGTCAGTGTGTTTGACCAAACTACCCCACCGTATCCCGTTATGCCCTTCAAAGCTTACTTTTGGAGAGCGCCTAGGGATTTAATATTGGGGAAAACATCTTCCAAAGCACGCAGCAGCACCCACACAGCCTCACCCCGAGTGGTTTTACACCTTGTGTGCCCACAGTTAATAGTCAAGGACCTTACACACACCCTTAAAATGCAGCCAGACATACCAAAGGGTGCATCTGCTTGTGGGGCAGGAAGACAGCCAGGAGGGAGAAGCTGCTTTCACAGCAACGCTCCGTGAGCGCAATCACCAGGACTTGCACCAACAAGGGCTGCCAGCTCATACCCAGGCAGACTTTGTACACAGACACGCACGTGTTTGCACAAGCACTGATGTCAAACCCAGGCAGGAAAGGCTGCAACCAGCCTGGAAAAGTTGGGACCCCCCCCCCAACACCGCCTCTCCCTTAGAGGGGATCCTGCACCCCCTAACTCCTTCTCCTGGAGTACTGTGTCCAGTTCTGGAATCCCAAACATAAGGATATGGAACTGTTGGAGCAGGTCCAGAGGAGGCTACAAAGCTGATCAAAGGACTGAAGCACCTCTGCTGTGAGGACAGGCTGAGAGAGTTGGGGTTTGTCAGCGTGGAGAAGAGAAGGCTGTGAGGAGACCTTAGAGCAGCCTCCTAGGACTGAAAGGGGCTCCAGGAAAGCTGGGGAGGGACTTTCAAGGGCCCGGAGCAATAGGACAAGAACAAGTTGCCCAGAGAAGCCCTGGCTGTCCCATCCCTGGACACATTCAAGGCCAGCTTTGATAGGGCTTTGAGCAACCTGACCCAGTGGAAGTTGTCCCTGCCCATGGCAAGGGGTGTTGAAACTGGATGGATTTGAGGTCTCTTCCACCATTGAGTGATTATACGATTCTCCCCAGCTCCCCCACGCCATTCCTCGCTAAGTTAGACCTCTGTAACTGCCCCAGGACAGCAGACACCAGTGAGGCCTTGGGAGGAGCCTGAGATTTCCTTAGCCCAGCACAGGGCTCTGTCCCCTCCCCGAACAGGGCAGCCCGGCCACTGCCCAGGGCACACACCCTACACTGAGCCCTGGCCCCTGGCAGGGGCTGGGCGAGTGTCAGCCCACGGGTGAAGCTATTTCATAGAATCATAGAATCACAGAATGATTTGGGTTGGAAGAGACTTTAAAGATCATCTAGTTCCAACTCCTTCCATGGGCAGGGACACCTCCCACAAGACCAGGCTGCTCAAAGCCCCATCCAAACTGGCCTTGGACACCTCCAGGGATGGGCAACCTATGCCAGGGCCTCCCCATCCTCATCGTGAAGAATTTCTTCCTAATGTCTCCCCTTCCAGTTTAAAGCCGTTAAGCCGTTCCTTCTCATCCTATCATCCCATGTCCTTGTAAAAAGTCCCTCCTCAGCTTTCCTGGAGTCCCTTTCGGTACTGCGAGGCCGCTATGAGGTCTACCTGGAGACTTCTCATCTCCACGCTCAACAACCCCAACTCTCAGCCTTTCCTCGTAGCAGAAGTGCTCCAGCAGCCCTCTGACCATCTTCGTAGCCCTCTCTGGACCCGCTCCAACAGTTCCATATTTCCTCTTCCCCGTGCCCAGCGTCCCCCGAGCCCCTCCAGCCCGGGGGCACCGGTGCCCACACCTCACGGTCTCACTATGTGGCAGGAAGCACTGCTCGCCTCAGCCCCACAGCTCACTATTTGGCAAGGGCCTAGCGGCTGCCCCGAACACCTCAGCCTCTCTCCCTCGACAGGAGGCGGCCTGGGAGGCCCGTAGAGTCGCTTCTCGCCCCTCTCGTACTCACCCCTCTCCGCTGCTGTCCCCTCCGGCCCCCCTCGGCTCGCTACCACCAGGGCGGGCCAGCCCGGCTGTCCGCCATTCCACAGCTCCCCCTCCCTGCCCCGGCTGAGCCTTGCCCCGCCTCCTCCTGGCGGCCGGCGCTCCGCGCCATTGGCTCGCCGGCCAGCGATACTGCCACGCTATCGGTTAGTACAGCTATCTATCAAATCCGCCCTACGCCACTTGCGTGCGCAAATGGCGCAGCAGAAGGACCCCACCCAAGCCAGCCGCGCAAAGAGAGTAAACAGGGCGGAACGTACCATCTGGAGGACTAGGCGGGGGGCATCCCTTCGCGGCTTTGGGGCAGAGAGAAGAACCGCGACACCACGCACGACCGCCCCATTTCCTAAATATTCCTCTGGGTCTGTGAGTGCCCGAGGTCGGTATTCTAGGTGGCTTTGGAGGAAAGGGGTTTCTTCCGCCTCTCCCCCTCTGGAGAGCGCCTCTTTGGTTTTGCCCTGTCGCCTCTATGGTCTCACGCCCTGCGAGGGAAGTTCCACTTGGGGGAGCGGGGGTGTCACCGGAGGGGGGCTGGGGGGCGAGTGGTGGGACAGGGACAGGGCTGGACCTGTCCTTCTGCAACCCAGAGGAGCTGGGGGTCCCATCCAGAGCGCAGGACCCTTGCCCCCAATTCGCCTCCAGCTCCCCAACCAGGACAGGGGGTCCCCAGCCCCCATCTGCCTCCATCCCCGAACCAGAGCTGGGGGTCCTCAGTCCCCCATCTGCATCCAGACCCCCATTCTGTCTCCAACCCCTCACCTGTCTCCAGACCCCCATTCTGTCGCCAATCCCCCATCTACCTCCAAGACCCCCAATGGGGGCAGGAGGTCCCCAGTCCCTATCCACTTCCAGCCCTGCACTGTCTGTCTGCAGCATCCCAGACGGGGCAGGGGGCCCCAACTCCCATCCATCACCAGTCCCCAAACTGGGCTGGGGGTTTCTCAGCACAGGGGTACCTGGGGGGGCATGGGGATGGTGAGCTGCACTCCTCGCAGGGTGTGCACAGACAATGGCCAGCAGGAAGCGGCTGGGTGATGCCAATTTTGGCTCCTGCATGAGTTTCTCCCCATGGTGTGGTGAGGCAGGAAGTGGAGTCACAGCTTAATGAGCCTGGGTTAATGAGTAGGGCTGGCAGCACGTGTATGTGGGACACAGGATGGATCCTGCTGAGTGGACACCATGGTACATCCTGGTCTATGTGTACTGCACAGTGTTTGTGGCAAGTGGGGGTCACACCAGGATGGGCAGCACTGCTGAGCATGCCAGGGCTCAGAAAAGCCCCACTCCCTGCCTGGGCTTGACCCTGAGTGACCTCCACCCCATCCTGAGTCTCAGCTTGGTCCTCAGCAGAGCTGGGGCAATGCTAAACCCTCCTCAAAAACTGCAGGAGCAAAGACTTGCTCAGGAATTACCAGCACGTGCCTTGCCGCATTCCTGCCCGCGCACCTGGATATTAAATCTTCCCTCCCCTGCCTGGTGATCAACAAGAGGCACAGGTTCATTTGTGCCTGCAGAATGGCAAAAAGGGAGTGGGCACGAGCAGGACGAAGGGCACGGGGTGCAGTCATCTATCTCTCGGTGCTCCTGCTTTAAGCTGAGCTGCAGGGAGTAAATCAGCGGCACTCCTGGTGGGAAGCAAACAAATCCGTGTCAGTGCTGCCAGGAGCCAAAGTGGTGGTCCGGAATGGCACCCACGGGCATCGTCAATGCTACCTCTGCCATCTCCTTTGCTACCCCTGCATCTCTCTGCCACCACTGCCACCTCCTTTGTCCACTCCTGGGGTCTCTCCACCATCACTGCCACCCCCTTTTCTACACCTGGGGTCTCTCCACCACCACCACTGCCATCTCCTTTAGTGCTCCTGGGGTCTCTCTGTCGCCACTCCCATCTTCTATGCCCACTCCTGACGTCTCTGTGCCACCACTGCCACCTCCTTTGCTGCTTCTGGGCAAGGTGGGCACCTGCACACATTGCAAACAGCCATTTCTTGCCCATTTTGCATCCCTCCTCCCCATACACAACCACCTTGGGTGTGACGCTCAGCATCTCCTGGTGACCCCAGCTCACTCTGCCCCCTGTGCTGCCCCAGCACCCACTGTCCTCCCTATGGGCGCAAGGCAAGAGCTGAGATGCTGCTGGAGGCCGCTCAGCTCCAGGTTTTCCAGGCTGCCAGCGAGACTTTCCCTTAAAGAAGATCTGCTTCCATCCCAAGGTGTCACAGCCTCAAGGGAACCACCTAATCTGTATCTGCACTGCAACCTTTATCTCTCCCCAGCTGTGTGAGAGGTTCCGTTTATAGCTGCCAAATAATACCTGCTAAATTGCAGGATCCAGCATCCCTCCCCCCTTCCCCCCACCACCACGGTACCCCCTGACACTTGTTTCTCTGCAACAGGGATGCTTGTGCTTTCCAGGTGCCTCCCTGTGTTTTTGCTGGAGGTAAATGATGCTCTGGGGGACAGGAAAGGGCAGCTGGGCTGCTCCTGCCTCCTGGCTGAGCTCCAGCCACGTCCAGGCCCCTGATAACCCAAGACAGACCCTGCCACAAATTGCTGTCGTCTCCAGTTTCATTCTAACCCCTCTTCCCTCCGCCTGCTGCAAACGAGGTGGGATCCAGCAGGTCCAGCCTCATCCTTGCTCTGTGTGACCCTCCATGGGAGGGTGGAGATGGTTGCTTATCACAGCCCGTGTGCCACCCCAGCATCAGACAGGTCCCTGGCCACATCCTTACCCAGGGTCAGTGGCCATGTGGCTCTCTGGAGTCACCCACCATCAGCTGGGGAGCCTTGGGTGCCCCTGGTGACTGACCTTGTCCCAGCCCCTCCCTCCTGCTCCCCAGTGTCACACAGAACGATTGAGGAGACCTTGCAGCACACAGCAGTGTGACACGAGAGCAGAGAGGCTCCACCTGCATCCCTGCTCCCTGTGGAAAAGGAGTCAGGGCTGTTGGCATCAGAGCTGTGAGGATGCTCTAAAAATGTGCACCCAATGATGTGCTCCAGCCGCCTTCTGCATCCCTGATTCTCATGGACCGTGATGCCCTGGCATCAATCTGGGCCGCAGCAGCGACCTGGGGTGCCTGGGTGCATGGGGCACCCAGATGTGCCCCCAGGGATATGTGGGGCATGAGAGATGCTCAGGGTGCACAGGGTACCTGAGGTACATGGGATGCGTGGTTCACACAGGATGCAGTGGGGCACCTGGGATGCGACAGGGCACACGGACAGGGTGCCCGGGATGCACAAGACACGCAGGGTACCAGGGTTACAGGGGATGTACAAGGTACCCAAGGACTCATGGAGTGCCTGGGACACACGGAGTATGCAAGGTGCATGGGATGCATGGGATATCTGGATTTCTGGGAAGCAATGGAGCACACGGGATGGACAAGGTGCATAGGATGCACAAGACACAAAGGATACCAGGGTCACAGGGTTTGCATGAGGTACCCAAGGACACACAGGGTGCCTGGGACATGTTGGGTATGCAGGGTGCACGATATGGTTGGGACTTTTGGGATGCAGTGGGGCACATGGGATGGATGGAACACACTGGATTCCTGCAATGCACAGCGCCCAGGGAGTGCCTAGGGCACATGGGGTATGCAGGGTGCACGGGATAACTGGATTTCTGGGATGCAGCGGGGCACACGGGATGGCTGGAATGCACAGGGTGTTTGGGATGCACGGTGCCCATGGGGTGCCCGGGGTGCCCGCTGCCCGCCGGGTCTCCGAGCCAGCGTGGCGTCGGGCAGTTGCTGCGCCGCTGACATTTACTAATCAGCTCTAACCTCAGCTGCACACCCGCTCCGTCTCGCTTGCTGTCTTGTCTCCATGGAGACTCCGCAACCTTTGCTCACTCGTTAATGGTATCTCAGCAAACGAAACTCCAACACCACCCAGCCTTCCCCTCCCGGCCCCGGGAGAAATCCTCGCCTCTCACCTCCATCCCTGTCCCCTCCTGCCGATGGGGATAAAAGGGATGAGTCCTTGTTAACGAAGGACCCAGCCACGCTGGGCCGAGCCGGGGGCAAGTTCTGACGGCGGCGCCGGGAGGAGGGAGAGCCACCATCCTCCTCGTCACCAAAAAAACAAGGCTGGGGTGATTTTATTGCTGCAGCAGCAAGGACGAGCTCTGGCCATGCGGGATGCTGGCCAACAACCCCTTCCTGGCTGATTTATCGAGCCACCAGGCTTGGCGGAAGCTTTGTGCCTGGGCTTGTGCGTGTGCTCCACCCCCCCCCCCCCCCATGCCAAACCCACCCTTGCCCAGCATCAGCACCCACCAAAAGCCACCTGGCACCCAGAAATCATCCGGAGGCAGCGGCGGCTGCCGGGATCGTGCTCCGTCCCCAGTGTCCTGCTCTCACCGATTCTGTTTTCAAATTAACATGGGAAAGATGCCCATTACCTGCTTCCAGATAATGACTATGATTAGGCAGAGCTCTGCTGCCAGCCGAGATCTGAAGGATTTCTGTGCACTCCAGCAGCGCTTGCCGGTGCAAAAACAAGAGCAATAAAGTGTAAATAAAAGACTACAGAAAATAGCGCGGTCCATCAGCGGAAAGAGTGCGCGGAAGCAGCTTTAGCCATGGGCTTTCTGTGGTGGTGGTCGAGGGTGGCTTCAGCAAAGTAAGATTGGAGAGGGGCTTCTCTGTGCCTGCACCCCATCTTTGAAGCTGGATCAGCCTCTGCTTGCTGGAAACTGAGGGTTTTGAACAACAAAAATGAGATGTGCACTTGTGAGCTGCAGTGTGATGAGGGAAAGGGACTCTTGGTCCAGCAGGCAGAGATGGGGCTTAAGGGAGGGGAAAAGAAAAAGCCTGATCTCCTTGCCTGCAACCTGTGCTGGATGCCCCAGGGATGCAGGGATGCCCGCAGCCCTGCAGGGTTTGGAATGGGCAGGGAGCAGCATAGGCCCTGCAGTGCCTATGAGTACCAGCCAGCTGCCCCGTGGAGCTCAGGATGGATAGGGGACAGCACAGATCCTGCAGTGTCCATAGGTCCCAGCCAGCTGCCCCGTGGAGCTCAGGATGGATAGGGGACAGCACAGATCCTGCAGTGTCCATCATAGGTCCCAGCCAGCTGCCCCATGGGGCTCAGGAGCGGATAGGATGGGGCACACAACCCCACTGCAAGGATGGAACCCAAAAACTTTGCTGCTCATGGGTATCTAGCTTAGCTGGACCCTCCTCATCCTCCTGCTCCCCTAAGCCAGCCCGTACTAGGGGGCAAGTGTAGGGTTGGCAGAGCCTGCACTGACTTGCAGGACCTTCCAGCATGGCCCAAAGCACCCCAGCTCAGCCCAGCCTCCATCCCCTGCACCCTCAGGGATGCCCCACGGTGTGTCACCCCATGAGACATCACCCCATGACACGTTGTCCCACCCAGCTGCTCATCTTCCCCAGCAGCCCCAGCTGGGGTGGCCCCGCTCTGAGCCAGGCAGGGCTGAGCATCACTCATGGCCTGACACACAGCGGCTGTGGGAGGAGGGTGAAGGCAGCAGATAAGGGGGGGGAAGGGCAGCCAACTGCCCTTTCCCAGCACTGTGGCAGGGAAGGATTCACCCAGTGGGAGCCCTGGAGCTGCCCAGGCAGTGGTCTTGGCTCCTTCTGGGAGCTCCTTTTCTCACCCTGTGGCTCAGGTTGGAATGCAAGACACAGGGATCACAGCTGAGTTTGTCCCCATCCTCCAGGGATGCTGGGGTGTCACTGGGGGCACTTGTCCTCATCCTAATGCCAGGGAAGGCACAAAACTCCTGCATGTGCTGCCAAGCTGAGCTCCTGCTCCCTCTGAAATGCCAAGATCCCCTTGCCTTGGCCATGGGAGATGAAAAAACACAGTCATGGCCGTGAGCTCACCCTCACTGGCAGCCTTTGAGGTGGCTTTTACCATCCCTGGGGCACAGCACCACTCCCAGCTTGCCCAGTGCTGGAGTGCCACAGCACCTGGCCGAGGGTGATGGTCCCCATGGTCCCAGGGGAGGCTGGAAGAGGAGCCACCACTTTCTCTGCCAACCCCTCCAGGCAGTAACCGTCGCTTCCAAAATCTGGTCCCACATATGGCTCACAGGCGAGGCAGCTCCTTGGGGACTCAGTGGCCTCGTGTCACCCCTCATGTCCGCAGACCCCCATCCTGGGCAGGGACAGCCGCAGCCCCCGGTGCCCGCGGGAGCCGTCCCATCACAGCCGAGCGGAGGCAGGGAGTCAATCTCTGCTCGATTAGGCAGAGTTCCCAGCAATGGAGGTTTCTTCTTTTTTTTTCTCCCCCCTCAGTGATAACAAATAATAATAATATAATCCCCTTAATCCCTCCCCGAGGAGCCGGTGCGCACACCCGGCCGGGAAGCACCGCTGCTGCCGCTGCTGATAACTGGCACCACCGGGGCCCCTGGAAAAACAAACCCTCTGGCTCATGCTTTACCCCAAAAACCCCCGTGTGCTGCCCCTTGGTTCCCCCCTCCAGCACCCTCAGACCTCCCATCCAACTCCCCTGCCAGCCTGGGTAGAACCGGCATCACTCTTGGCTCCTTCCCACTGGGAAAGGCCATCAAGGACCCATAGAGCTCCCAGCCAAGGGAGGGGGGGGTCCCATCCAGGACCCCTATGGGGTTCTGCTCCCCCAGGCGAAGCCCCTGGAAGCTGAGCCCCCTGGGGTGCCCTCCCCTCCCACCCTTCTAGTCCTCGGGGTGATAGGGAGGAATCCCCAAGGTGCCCCCACCTCCAGAAATATCTGAGGTCCCCCCAGCACTTTGGTTTAGGAGGATGGGTGGAATAAGCATCACCTCTCGCCCCAGCTGGGGCCCCTCTGGCGGCTGCACGGGACCCAGGAGCGTTGGCACCAATCCTGCACCCCCACCCCTTCCCTGGGTGCCAGGAAGGAACCCAGATATCCTGCTGCCAAATCCCCCTCCCTTTATAAGCAGCCCAGCCTTCTCTTTCCCCACGTAGTGGGCACACAGCCCACCCTCCCGGTGCTGCCTCCCCCCCGACCATCATCAGCCAGCAAATATTAATAACAGCCCCTGCAATAGCCTTCGCTTTTATTCCCTCTCTTTCCTGGCCCCTGCTCTGCTGATCTCAGCTCCTCCAGCTCCAAAATGCCTTTTAAAAATTACTGGAAAGTGGAGACCTCTGCAAACCCTCTGCCCCCACTCCGCACCAGCACCCATGTGCTGTGCAGGGATGCTGGGTGCCATCTGCCCCGGTTATTGCAAAGGCGCCAGGCTGGGCTTGATTAAAACCAAGTAAAAGCCAGAGCCAGGGCAAAGAGGGGGATTAGATGGCTCCAGGGAATGTTAATGGACTCCAGAGCTTTCTGCCTGGCCTGGCTGCTGGGCCAAATCCAGCCCAGGGTGGCTGGGAATGGGCAGGAACAGCGGGTGCAACGAGTGCGCCAGGGCTCAGCTGGACCCCAGAGCTGGGAGGGGAAGGAGGATGGAAGGGGGACACACACAGAGGGATGGGAATGTCTTCCAAAGGTCTGGTCCTTCTTCTGGGAAGAGCAGGGGTGGGCTGGGGCTCCCACTGGGCTCCAGCCGCCCCCGCAGAGGCTGTTTCTGCACAGGCTGCCTGGGGAGCATCTCCTCACACCCCCTTCTGGATGTCCTGTAGTGGTGGACAAGGACAGCCTGGGGTGACACCAGCCACGAGGGGCTTCAATAGGGCTAAAGGGGCTGTTTTCTGGGAAGAGCTGGTGTGGCAGCAGGGGGACCAGTGTTGGGGCAATGGTGCTGGTGGCCCCCGGCATGCGATGCTCCCCACCCCATCTGCCAGATGCACTGGATTGCAGGTCTGACGTGGAAAATCGCCTCCCTTCCTCGTTAGCTTGTGATTAGCATGTCAAGTGGTTGAAGTTGGTGGGTATAAAGGATGCGAGCTAAGAATAATGGCTTCAATTTTCTTCACAGCACAGCCATTAATTTGAAAGAGAAGGGGATGTCCAAATCTCCTGGGCAGCTCCAGGCTGGCCCCAGCTCTGCCGGGTGAAGGCAGGGTCCCATCACTGCCCCCAGGTACCTCATTCCACTCAGGGTGCTGACACCGGGGTGAGGTTGGCACAGGCAAGGACATCCCATGTGCTTCCCTGTGCCAGGCTGATGGTGCAGCCAGGACTGGGAGTATCATGTCCTTCCCTGTGCTGGGATGATGATGCAGCTGGGATCGGGCATGGGCATCCCAGGTGCTGGGGTTACGGTGCAGCCAGGACCGGGCACGGGCATCTGTGTAACTCCCTGTGCCAAGTGATGGTGCAGCTAGAACTGGGCATTGGCATTCCAGGGTGATGGTGCAACCAGGACCAGGCATGGGCATCCCATGTGCTTCCTGGTGATGGTGCAGCCAGGACTGGGTGTGCAAAACGTGTACATCCACATACACCATCCTATGCCCTGGCACGTTGCCCCTGACCTCTCCGGGAACAGAGCAATTCCCAAGTCTTTCCCTCCCTTGGATCCACCCCTGTGCCACGGGCAGGAGAGGAAGGCAGAGGGAGGAGGGCAAATTCCTGCTGTGTTTCCAAGGGGATGGAAAAAGTCGAAATGGTGGCAAAGCTGCCTTTTCCCCTGGCACATGCCGGCAGCAGCACAACAAGCCTTGCTGCAGCCATTCTCCCAACAGCACACGTGGACAAAGCTCCTGCTCACCAAGGTGCAGAGGCTCCAGGATCAAGTCCTGGACCCCTCTACCAGTGCCCAGGACACAGAGCATCCCTCATCCCACCATGCTGCAGCATCCCTAGTTCCGAGCACCATCGCCTTGCACTGGCATCGTTAGCACCACGAGAGGCCAAAAGCATCCTCCTAGCAGAGCTGCTTAATTAAAATGATAATTTCCATCCCGAGGAGGCAGCGTGGCCAAGCAGGTAGAGCCAGGGACCAGGCTTTCCTCATCCCACCTCACCCTGGGCACCACAGCCACGCCAGCACCCACAAGCAGCTCCCTTTGAGAACCCCACGCCACGCAAATCAAGAATTAAGCAAAACATCCGTTTCCCCACCAAATTTTGAAGTCTTTTCTCTTCTACCCTACCCCCTCCAAGCAGCCTCCACTGGCAAAACCCAGGCATGGGTGATGGTGATGCTGGGCTGTGCTGATAACCCCCAGCAATCAGCCCAATCATGAGGCTTTTCAGCCTCAGAACCCGCGTGCGCTGCTTGATGGATTTAATTGAGTCTTAAAAAAAACCCATATCAAATAAATAAAAATCAAGCTGTGCTTCAAGCAGCCAGCCGTGCCCGGTGGGGCTGCCAACCTGCCAGGTGATGCTTCCCAGCGGGATTTACCTCCTGGGGGGATTGATTTCTCTCCCAGCTCACCCTGCTGCTGCTGTTAGTCTCTGTGCCCAACCTTACCTGGTTATTTAGGGCTTCCATCTCCCTTTGATGCTGATTTTTGCGACCTGGGATGAGAAATGGGGTGAAAAAGAACAAATTTGAAGCTTGTGGGAAGGATCACGGTGTAGCCAAGGTGGGAATGGTCATTCATTCACAGAATAACCCCAGTTGCCCCAGGAGCCTGCAGGGTGGGGGCAGGATGTGTGCACAGCCCTGTGGGATACGGGCTCTGCCTCGCCTCCCCATGCCCCCATTGAGCAAGGTCACGGGTGGGGTTGGTTGGTGGGTACCAGAGTGAGAGCACAGCATCAGGGTGGCCCCACTGAGGGGCCCCCTTTCACCTCAGCACCCATGGGCAAGGTCTGTGGGAAGAGGAGCTCTAGACCCACAGCCTCCCAGAGCTGTAGGGTGGGGTGACAGGGTAGAGGGGAACACCCCATGCACACACAGGGCCACTCTGTCAGACTTAGGATGGGTCCTTGACCCACCAGCACCTGAACCCCTTCACCCTGCAGCACTCAGGGGCACCCGTAGGGCTCTGGAGCCCTCCCCCCCAGCCCCCACCCTGCAGCACCCAGGGATAACCGCAGGGCCCTGGAGCCCCCTGCACCTCTGAAGCTCCCTGAGCACAGCCCTGGAGCACTTGAGGGACGTTACAGGGACGTTACAGGGCCCTGGAGCCCCTAAGCCCCCACCCTGCAGCTCTTGGGGGAAGCTTACAGGGCCCTGGAGCTCCCCCAAGCCCTCACCCTGCAGCACCCAAGAGCTTTTGCAGGATTCTGGGATGCAGGGGGGATGGAAATATAGCCACCTGCAAACACTCAACCACCTTCACCTGGGGCACAGAGACTGGCACCTCCCCCCTTCTCCCTCCCAGCACCCTTGAGGTGGGGGGATCCTTTGCTATTCCCAGCTGGGTGCTCAAGGTGTGCGTGGGGGCTACATTGAGCCAAAATCCCTCGGTGCCACACCAGCCCAACAAAGAGGGGGACCCCCAGCATCCCCAAATAGGGGGTCCCCCAACATCCCCACACCCCCAAAACCAAGCACTGATATCTTTCCAGGCTGCTGCAGTGCTGGCACAGCCCTGCTCCCCCCCCACCCCAGCATCCCCAACCCCCCCACACACACCCCCAGCCATCAGTATGCACCGGGTGTTCTTCTCCATAGCAACCTCCTGCCTCCCCCCCCCGGCCCCCCCCAGCTCTGCACAAGCACTTTGCTACAGCAGCCCTGACCCTGCCGGGATCACTAACCTCTCCCACCCACAGGTAGCTGGTCCCCTCCACCCTGACCCAGACCCCCCCCTCTTTCTCCTCACCCAGAGGATGCTGCCGCCTTCATCTTCCCAGTCCTGGAAGTTGTTGGAATATTTTTTTTATTCTGATGATTTTTGATTTTTATTTTGCTTTTTTCTGGCCTCTTTTCTGGCCTTGGTGCTTTCTCCATCCATCACCACGGAGCTGCCTGCATCCCTGCGCCAACCCCCTCAAAGGGTGCAACCCAGGGTGTCCCATGGGCACCAGGGAGGGGGTGGGCACCCATCCTGCTCTGCAAAGGACCCCCCACCAGCGATAAATTGTGCATCCACAGCCCTGTACATGAGGCCATCAGGGAGGTCCCCAATGTGCTCCAGGTGCCATCAGCCACCCCAGCAATGTCTCCCCCTCCTCGAAAATTCATAGATGTCTCATCCTAGAGGTGTCCAAAGCCAGGTTGGGTGGGGCTTTGAGCGCCCTGATCCAGTGGGAGGTGACCCTGCCCATGGCAGAGGGGTTGGAACAGGATGGGCTTTGAGGTCCCTTCCAACCCAACCCATTTCATGATTCCGTGCCCCTCCCCAAACACCACACCCCAATTTGCACCAAAAATCACCTTTCTCACTGCAATTCTCACCTTTAGGCTGGATCCTGACACCCCCCTACTAAATCCAGGGGTGGGGGGCAGCCTCCTTCCAGCCCCTCAGCCGTGCCCCCCCCCCAAAAGAGAAGCAAGAAAGCAGCGGGCAGCGCTCAATAGAGAGGGGTTTTGTTTAATATAAAAAAAGTGCCTATTAAAAATTCCTTCCTAAATAACACAAAAAGACCAGTTGAGGGGAGAAGCAGGGAGGGGGGTGTGATTTGGCTGTCCGGGGGGGGGCCACTCCAGCCAGGGCAGCACAAGCACTGCGCAGGTCACCACAGGAGGGGAGCAGAGGGGGGGGGGGGGCTTTTTTTCCCTTATATTTTGCATTTTGCCTTTTTTTCCCTCCCCACAGTTCATTTTGAATTTTGCCTTTTCCCCCCCATTTCAAGGTGTTTGTTCTCCTCCACCCCCTTTTATATTTTTTTTTTCCTTTGCACAATCCACAAAGCTCTACAGAAGTTGCCAATCTTTGGGGGGGGGGGGGGGAAGGACGTGCACACACAGAGGGGACTTGAGGGGGGAAGAAGAGGAGCCCAAAGCCCCCCCTTGGTACCCACGCACGCACCCACACCCTGAGCTCATCACCCCCTCCACGCCGGGGCCACAGGAAAGCCGGTGCCCCCCCCCTTTTCCCGACACCCCCCCCCCCGACCCCCCATGAAGGTTTGTGATTGATTTATCCTTTTTTATCTCTTTTTTTTAATTTTTTTGTGTTTTTTTTTTCTCTTAAACTCCTTTTTTTAATACAAATTTGGATCTTTGGGTGTGTACTGCCAAAAAAAAAACAAAACCAAAAACAAAAACCCCAAACCCGCCTCGTTCTTCTGAATAATAATAATAATAAAAAATAAAACTCAAATCATCATTAAAAAAAAAAGGCAACGGAAACCCAAGGAACCCATGCGGAAGTTGCACACCACAAAACCACAGCAGATGTACAGAATGCAATATACAAGACACGATTTATAATAAAACATTATATACAATAAATAGGTTATTGTTACTTTTTTTTCCTTTTTTTTTGTCGATCGATCTGTAAATAAATTTTTCTCAGTGCATACTGGGGGGTTTTTGCTCTTCTCTCCTGCATATTCACCTCTAGGTCGCTTTAGGTCTCTTTTCTGTCACTTTTTGATCTCCCTCCGCTGCGTGGCTCTCGCTTATTTTAATTATTTTTTTTGTGAATTTTCAGCTTTTTAATATTTTTTTTTCCTTAAACATTTTTTTTAACTTCTTTTTCTTCAAAAGTATTTACAATTGCTGGTTTTGTGCAGAAAATGAAAATTAATCAAATAAAAAATACAAATTAAAGAGTCCCTCTGCTTCTGGCCGGGAGGGGAGAGAGAGAGAGAGAGAGAACGCGGCGCCGGCGCCACGGCCAAGGTGGGGGCCGGCGGGCGAAGTGGGGGTGACGGGGTTGGGGTCCCCCGCCGGCGGCAGCCCCCTCCTCATCCTCACTGCTCCGGTGGCTGGGACGGGTGGGGGGCACGGGGACAAGGGTGCAGGGGCTGGCGGGCAGGCTGGGGGGACAAGAGAGAGAGGGGTGAGGGAGGGGTGCCCACCCCAACCTGGCACCCACACACAGAGGGGTCTGGGGTCCTGCTGCTCCCTCCATCTTACACCCACAAACCTGGGGCTTGGGGTCCTGCTCACCACCCCCATCTGACAGCCACACACCAAGGGGTATGGGGTCCTGCTACCCTCCCCCTCCCCATCTGACACCCACAAATGCCGGGTTCTGGCACCCCATTATCCAGGGCTCCAGCACCCCATCACCCTGGGGTCCAGCTGCCCCCCACCCCATTATCCAGGGCTCCAGCACCCCATCACCCTGGGGTCCAGCTGCCCCCCACCCCATTATGTTGGGGTCCAGCATCCCACCACCCTAGGGTCAAGCACCCCCCTCACCCCGGGCTCCACCACTCCAGGCTTAGCACCCCACCACCCTTGGTTCCAGCTCCCCCCACTCTGGACTCCAGCACCCCATCACCCCGGGCCCCAGCACCTCACCACCCTGGGCTCCATCACCCCACCACGCCAGGCTCCAGCAGCCCATCAACCCAAGCTCCACTACCCTGGGCTTCAGCTCCCACCCCACCCTGGGATCCAGCACCCCACCACCCCAGGCTCAAGCACCCCGCAATCCTGGGGTCCATCACCCTGGTGTCCATCACTCCTTCCACTCCAAGCTCCAGCACCCCACCACCCCAGGCTCCAGCACCCTACCAGACTGTGCTCCAGCACCCCACCACCCTGGGCTCTATTACCCCACCATCTTGGGCTCCAACACCCCACCTCCCCAGGCTCCACCACCCCACACCCTGGCTCTCCAGCACCCCACCACCCTGGGCTCCAGCACCCGACCACTCTGGAGTCCACCACCCCAACATCCCTGGGCTCCAGCACCCCACAACTCTGGGCTCCACCTGTCCACCACCACAAGCTCCACCACCCTGGATTCCACCACCCCAGGCTCCAGCAGCCCATCACCCTTGGGTCCAGCACCCCACCACCCTGGGCTCCAGCCACCCACAGATGCCCAGGCAGTCGGGGTCCCCATTTTGATGCTTGGCCATTGGACAACACCTGGGGCAAGTGTTTGCATCCCAAAAGAGGGCTGGGGGCACCCAGTGGGTGCATTCGGGTTAGAAACCCCAGCGGAAAGTGCAGATCCTCCAGCACCCCCCACCCACTGCCCCCCAGCCCCACACCAGCTTCCCAGGGGACGGGCAGTGAGGGGGCCTGGGTGGCACTTACCGGGTGACGGTGGCATCTCAGAGCCCCATTGGTGAAGCTGCCAGAGCCTGGTGGGGGTCAACGCTCCCAAACACCCATCGGCATCCATCGGGCATGAAAAACACCCCCGGCAAAGCGAGCAGACGGGGAGGGAAAAGAACAACAACCCAGTCCCCAGGTGGACCCCCAAGGGGCTCAGAGAGGCTGCAGGCCAGGGAGGGGCTCAGCCGCTCCCCCCCCACCCCAGCCCCACGGTCACCTCCTGCCCAGCCTGCCTGCACCCCTGCCCTGGGCTTGGCGGGGTCCATCTGTCCATCCATCCATCCATCCGTCCGTCCATCCATCCGATTGTCCTGCTGCGGGGCGGGAGGGGGGGTGTGGCAGTCCGGAAAGCAGAGCCAGGCGGTTGGCAGGCAGGGCGGGTTCAAGTGTGGAGGTGGGGGGGAAAAAATGGGAGTGGGGGGGGGTTTCTCTCTTCGTCCGTTATTTTTTTCTTTTTCTTTTGCTTATTTTTAAACTTTTTTTTGTCCTTTTCTTTTCTTTTTTTTTTATATAGAAAAAAACAAACAAACGGTTCCAATCCCAGTTAAATACAGAACTTGAAAAGTGTTCCAGAAAAAAAGTGCTGGCTAAATTACCTCTGAAAAAGAAACACAACACGGAGGGGGGGGGACACACGATGAGAAGGGTGCCCAGAACCCCATGCCAGCCCCCCCCAAAGCCTCACCCCAAGGTGCTCCCCCACCTACCCTGTAACAAAACCTCGTTGTCCGGTTGGCACGTCAGCAGCCACTACAATGAGGTGACCGTAAAAGTGTCCTCGGGGTGTTGTTGTTCTACCATGGGTCCCAAAAACCCGCTCTTCTGGGTGGGGGCCATGACTGGATGCCCCTGGGGTGCAAAACTGGGGTACCTGTAGTTGTCCTGCAGCTGCAGCATTGAGTCTCTTGGTACTGGGGAGATGTTCAAGTCATTGATCAAGGGACAAGCGTAGGGTCCTCGGTGGTGAGCCCGGGACATCTCCAAGGGCTCCTTCTCGCCCTTGGAGGGGTGGGTGCCGCTTGGGCTGCTCAAGTGGGGGTTCAGACACGAGGGGTCCGTCCTGCCCATGAAGTCTACCAGCATCCCGGCCCCCGCTTTGCCATCGTACGAAGGGCTACGGGTGCTGGCGTTGGGGGAATACCAGTACGGGGGGTTTTTGCAACTGGGGGAGTCGTAGTGCGGTTGAGGCATGGGGAGATCGCGGCAAGTCAGGTGGGGGGCATGCGGCAGGGCCCCCCCTTGCATGCTGTGTTTGAGCGAGTCGCAGGCGGGCAGCTTGCGGATGTCGCCCGCCCGGAGGTCCTCCTTGAAGGCCAAGGTTGGGGAGCAGTTGGGCGAGAAGGCTTTCTGCAAGCCGGCCTCGAAGACAGTCTGCTGGCCGGGGGCTGCCAGCTGATGCGGGAGGGCAGGGAAGTGTTTGCTTTCCAAATCCGCCTGCCCCAAACCAGGGGAGTCGCTCTGAAAGCCCTGGACGAAGGTTCCGTCCGAAGGGGTGGAAGGGTTCATGGAGTAGGGGCCGGCGTAGTCACAGGGGTCCCGCTCGCCCACCCCGAAGCCCCGGGATTGGGAAGGCAGGGGGGACATGCTGCTGTCCCCGCTGTAGTAGTCCAAACCCAGGTCCGTGCTGTCCTGGAAGAGGGGGTTGACCGCCTGCGACTTGGTGGGGAACTTGGCCTTGCCCGTCCCCCTCTCCTTCTTGGAGGCACAAGCTCCCCGGGACCCTCGGGGCTGCCGCGGTCCTGTGCCTCTCTTGGAGGGGTACACGGAGGAGGAGGAGGAAGAGGAGGAGAAGTTCAGGTGGGAGGTGTCGAACATGTCCACCTTCTTCCGTCGGCCCCGACCAGGCTTGGAGTTGCTCTGGAAGAGGACACTCTGGTTCCAGTTGTAGCCTGGAGCAGAGGATGCCTCATTCCAGTCCATCATCAGCTTCTCCAGGCTGGAGAGGCTGGACTGGCCCTCACTGGAGGAGGCCTCGCTGTTGGCGCGCCGGTAGCCAGCCGGCTGGTTGAACTGGGTGCTGTCGGAGGATGATTCCGAGAAGGTCTCCGACACTGTCTGCTGCTTGGCTTTCTGCGGGGTGTAGTTGGAGATATCCAGGATGACGTTGGGCTCATTGAGGTGACACTCAAAGCCCGGGTTGTAGAGCTGGCTGAAGGCCTCTGAGCTCCAATCCAACCCACCGTAGCCTTGCCGGAACGCCCACGGCGCTGTGCTGGGAAACTGCCGGCAGTTTTCAGGCGAGGGCTGGAAGGAGGCCGAACCCTTGGGCACCATGTAGCCACCGGGAGAGACGGTGCTGGCCCGGCTGTCGCAACGCAGAGGGGTGTGGGCGGCGCTGGAGAATTGTCCCCCTTGCTCGGCGCTGTTGAAGAAGGCGGCTTTGCCCAGTGGCAAGCTGGGCCCGGCCGTTTGCGGCGCGTAGCCGGCACTGTGGGCACTGCTGGGCGAGGATGGGAGGCTGCTGCCGCTGCCGTAGGCGAAGCTGCAGTCCTTGCTGTCCTGCGCCGACGGGTATTGCTTCCCCGGTGGGAAGACGCTGGCGGGCGCCACGCTTTGCCCAGCACCGTAGTTGCCGTAGGGTGAGTAGCCTGGAGTGCCGCTGGCCGCCGGGTGAGCCGTGGGTGACCTGGACACAGCCGAGGGGGGCACCAGCTTGGGGAAAGCCTCAGCCCCCCGGCATTCTGACGATGCTTGGGCCACCCCGTAGCCGGTGGCGGCACGGCTGGGTGGGAACGCTGGCCGACCTTGCATTGCCGCGTGGAAGGCGGCCTCAGCACCGGGGGTTGCGGCTGCCACCTTGCCACCTCGGCCTGGGTAGGTGGCCAAGCCGCGTTGGCCGGGCAGGGTGGCTGGGGGAGCCGTGTAGGCGGCTGCTGACTTGCGGGACTCGGAGCGGGATGCAGAGAGGGCGAAGTCCAGAAGATCCGAGGAGTCATCCGAGTCCAGCAAGGAACGGAAGTACCCAGTGAAGAGGCTGTGCCTCTCTGGGCCAGCCTCTGCCTGCGAGGATGCCGTGCTCCCGGCATAGAAGCCAGCGCGGCCAGAGGAGCCCGACTCCAGCCCGGCGGAGTGAAAGGGTCTTGCCTCGGCCCCTTGGTAGCCACCATTGCGGCCAGCCTGGCTGCTGGGGTGGCCATGGTGAGGGGCCCAAGGGCTGCCCTTCTCCCCACTGGCCCACTCAGTGGGACCATCACCAAAGCTCTGCCCAGGGTTGGGCTCAGGGAAGAGCGCCCCGTTCTTGCGCGCCCGTCGCTTCCGCTTGGGTTTGCCCACAGGGTCGGGCTCCGGGCGGCCCCGCTTGCGCGGATGCACGGGGTCAGCATGGAGGGCAGTGGGGGGTTTCTTCTTCTTCCCGATGCCCTCAAAGAAATCACTGAAGGAGCAGCGGGCGGCGCGGGCGGCGTGGCCTCCTCCGCGCCCGCCAAAGCCTCCCGCCTTGCCACCCCGCCGGCGGAAACCCTGGACGCGGTGCAAGAAGTGGGAGATGCTCTGGGTGTCGGGGGCTTGGTGGATGGACTCGGGCTCGCTGGGGGTCCAGCAGCGCGGTGGCGAGCAGCGCCCCGAGCACTGGCTCTGCCGGTTGAGGAAGGCCAGCTTGGCCAGCACATCCGAGTAGTCGGCCTTGCTGTCGTTGGTGTCGGCGATGTAGGAGGGCTGGGGTGAGGCCAGCTTCTGCTTCCTCCTCCTCCTCTTCTTCACCTCTGGGGTGGGCTCCTTGGGCTTGGCTTGGCCCAGCAGCAGGTTCTTTGGAGGCCTGCCCCGCTTACGCTTCAGAATGATGGGCATCTCACCAGGAGGGAAGACTACCACCACGTTCCGTCCATTGTTCTTCATCTTGAGCAGTGGTGTGGGCTCCATGGAGGTGCTGGCCGTCAGCTCCTTGCCCTCCAAGTTCAGGTTGCTGCTGAGCGATGACACCTTGTAGGTGGTCTTGTTCCTCCTCCCCAAGGACACAGGGATCTTGGCCATCTTCACCACCATCTTCCTCACCCCCCGACACTTGCTCTTCTTCCCCGTTGCAGGGGTCTTGGGCACCTCATCAGGGTCCAGGGTGTCAGGGGGTGGTGGTGGTGGGGCCAGCAGTGGGGTGTCAGGCTCCTCGGGCCCCGGGGGCACCTCAGCAGGCAGGGCAAGAGGGGACAAGACACGGCTCTCGGGAGTGACGTCCACCCGGCGCCCTCGCCCTGCCCTCCTCCGGCGGCACAGCATCTTTGGCTTGTCTGTCCGGCGCAGGGCATACTTGCGGTGGTCTTCGCCGCACCGCCCGGCTCCTCGGCCCCCGCAAGGGCCCCGTTTCACCATGCTGCCCAGGGGGCACCCCCCAAGGCGGGGCTGCAGCCCGTGGGGCCGCAGAGGGTCCCCAGTGCCCGGCTGTGCCTCCAGCAGCTCCGACACGGTGCCCAGCGGCTGCGCCTCCAGCAGCGAGGGCTCGCTGGGCATTAGCGGGGCTCGGGCGTCCAGCAGCGGTGGTTCCAGAGCTCCAGGCAGTGGCTCCAGCGTCTGCAGCCCCAGCGGCTCCGCCAGCGGCTCCAGTGACTGCAGCTCCAGCGACTCGGACAGGGGCTCCAGCGACTGCAGCTCCAGCGACTCGGAGAGCGGCTCCAACGACTGCAACCCCAACGGCTCCAGGTTTTGCAGCTCCAACGACTCCGGCAATGGCTCCAGGCTCTGCGAATCGAGCAGCTGGGGCTGTGACTCGAGGGACTGGGAATCCAGCAGCCGGGACTGGGAGTCCAGCTCTTGGGCTGGCAGCAACTGGGACTGTGGCTCCATTGCCTGCGATTCCAGCAGCTGCGGCCCCGGGCACGCCAGGGATGCCAGTTCATTCAGGATGTCTGCCTCGGCCAGGTCTGAGTAATCGCTGGCATCAGGCTGGGAGCAACCAGCTTCCTCCACTGGTGCTTTGGAGGCCCCCCCAACACCCCCGCTGTGACCAGGGGGTTGCGGGGTGCTCCCCCCCCCACCATCAGCTTCTCCATCGCGTGCCGGGGTCCGGGGATGCCGTGACGGCTCGGTTTTGCAGAGCACCCCACGCTCCTCGGGGCTGCGGATGCTGTTGGCCAAGGAGGGTGAAGAGAAGAAGCTGTACTGGAGGTCGCGGTCGGCGGGCAGGAGGCGGCTGTCCTCGTGGCCACCACTGCCACCGCGGAGGTTGCCGCAGTCCAGGTGCACCCCGCTGCTCTTGAGGTCCTCGGAGAGGCGGTTGAGGTCCTTCATGATGTCGATGAGCTGCACCACGGGGTGGAGGTTGATGTGCCCGTTGCCGCACTTGCTGCGGAGCAAGGCGAGGATGCTGTCGACGTTGCAGCGGCCCGAGGCCAGCGTCGCGTTGGGGAAGGTTTTAGGTGCCCGATCGCAGGCAGCTGCCTCCTCCGCGCTGCCCCCCAGGATCCGGGGCTCACCCAGCAAGTCCTCTGCTGCCTTGGTGCCCCCGTGAACGCTCTGGCACCGGTCGGCTGGGTCACCGTGCAGCAGCGAGCCTGCCTGGTGCTCCCGGCCGAGCGCAGGGCACGAGCCCTCAGGGAAGCTCAGCACGCTGCAGGATAAGGCCTTTTCCGCCGGGCAGGCTGGGGGGCGCTGCCCCGGGTGTCCAGGCGGGTAGAACTTGGGCTCTCGGGCGTAGTCAGGTGAGCCACGCACAACGCTGGTTGTTACCACTGGGCCCGGGGGCTTCACGCGCATCCTGACCTCCTCCTCCCCCGCGGGCCGCTTGGCCGAGCAGTTGCTGACATGGGGGTCAGGGAAGGTGGCACCGGGACCTGCATTGGGGGGGCAGAGAAGGGGACAGTGAGGCTCCGAGGGCACTGCCAGCCAAAAGCAGCTGGCAGTGCCTGTTCCATCCCTGTTGCCTCCGTTTGCCACCCAGCTCATCCCTGCCCCACCACCAGCGAGAATCCAAGTGGTACCCTGGGAACTCACTCCCTGCACCCCCAGTCTCCTCCCTTGCCCATCAGAGCGGCGGGGAAATGGGCTTCAGCCCTCTCCTCTCCTCACAGTATCACTTGGGTTGGAAAAGACCTTTGAGACCATTGAGTCCAACCATACCTGTCCACTACTAAACCAGATTCCTGAGCACCCCATCCACCCATCTTTTAAACATCTCCAGGGACTGAGACACCACCACCTCCTCGGGTAGCCTCTGCCAGGGTTTGGGGACCCTTTTGGTAAAGAAATTTTTCACAATGTCTAATCTGAATCTGCCCTGGTGCAATTTGAGGCCATTTCCTCTCATCCTTCTCACCTGTCACCTGGGAGAAGAGACCAGCACCCACCTCCCTACAGCCACCTTTCAGGGAGTTGAAGACAGTGGTAACGTCTCCCTCAGCCTCCTTTTCTCCATGCTAAACAAGCCCAGGTCCCTCAGCTGCTCCTCATAACCTTTGTTCTCCAGACCCTTCCCCTTCTCTGGACACGCTCCAGCCCCTCTATGTCCTTCTGTAGTGAGGGGCCCAGGATTTGAGGTGTTGCCTCAAAAAAACCTTCCCCATGGCAGGACCACGCATGCCAGCCCCCAGCTTGCCCCCGCACAGAGCCACTTCCAGGCTGGCTGTGCCCAGGGCGGGGTCTTGGACGACGTGCTCCCATGGGGCAGGGCTGGAGGGATCACCACAGGGCTGGGACTTACCCTCGGGTTTGCTGCTGCTCCTGCTATTGCACTTGAGCTCTCTGCAAAGGAAGGGGTGCAGACGGTTAGCGGGGAGGGGGGGAAGCGGGTGCCCACGGTGCCCACCACCAGTCGCTACAAGGAGGGAACTGATCCTGAGCTCCCACAGCCCCCACGCCCATCACCCTGGCGTCGGGGCTGCGAGCGGGGAAGGGATAGGAAAAAGGGAGGGGGAGGCTGCCTGGGGACACAGGGGACAGGGTTTTTTTCCGCCCTTCTCACCTCCCCAAACCCCTCCATGGGGCCAGGGATGAGGGGGTGGAGGGCTCCAGGGTTGGGGGGGGGCAATGCGGGGGCCGTGTGGTTTCGTTGCCACTAGGTGGCCCCTGCGAGCCGCGCTCCCGCCCGCCGCCCCCCCCCAACACCCCGGGGGCTGGGGCAGGGGGGACCGGAGGGGGGGGGGGGCGATTCTTCGCCCTCTGAGGTTGCTCAGCGTGTGCCCCCCGCCTCCATCTCACCTCCTTCCCGCCCACCCGGGACACCCCACGCACGGCCACCCGAGTGAAGCTGCCAGCAGCCCCCCCCGAGACCACCGGCATCGCCCAGCCTCAGTTTCCCCTTGCAGGCAATGAGGGTACAAGCCAGGTTTGGGGGGGGGGGGTTGCATAGGCACCCACGCGTGGGTAAAGGTGCCCGCAGGGCCCATGCACCCACAGCACAGCCCACCCTGCACCCCATGGCAGGGGGGCTAAGGCACCCCTATTTGCCCTCCTCCCCCAAGCAAAGGGCTTTGCAAAGCACAGAGCCCCCCCCCCCCCCTTTCATCCCTAGGGATGTTTTGCAGCTCCCCGACTCCCACCATGAAAAGGATGGGCAAAGCAGAGGCAGCAAGATTTGCTGCCAACTCCCACCACCCCCCAGCGCAGCCCCCACTCCCCAATCCCGGTGCGAGGACCCCCCCACCGGGGTACCTGGGCCGGGGGTGTTTGCAGTGCAGGTTCACTTTGAAGCTCCTGTCACCGTCGCTGCTGGGCTGGTGGGGGCCGGAGCCCTGGGTGCGCGGGAACCACTCGGCTGGCGGGCTGGCACCGTTCTCCAGTGCGCCGGGCTGGCAGGCGACCGAGCTCCCATCTGCTCGAGCAAGAACAGAGACCCCCACACATCAACCAAGCAGCCCCTTCCCCAGGGAGCACCCCCTGCAGCCTGGTGTGGGGGGCCGCAGAGCTGAGTCCCCTCCTTTCAAGCCTCCCCCTCGAAGCCACAGCACATGGGGACACAACGCTGTCACTTCTGAGGTCCCCCCATCGAGGGATGCCCAGGCATGAGGTGGCATTTGAGGCAGGTCAGCCCTTTCCTCCTAGACATGACCATGCCCTGAGCCAGAGGTTGCTCATTTGAAGCACAGCACCCCCTCACCAGGCTGCAGGCATGTGTGCGTGGACATATGTGTGCCCACACAGCAGCCCCCTCCGCAGGAAGCCCCCCCCCCCCTCCCAGGCTGGCATGGGAGGCTGCAGGGCTGAGTACCCCGTTCACACCTCCTCTTCAAAGCCACAGCCCATGGGGACACCTGGGGACACACGCTATCACCTCTGAGGTCCCCCCATCATAGAATGCCCAGGCATGGGGTGGCATTTTGGGGCAGGTCACCCCTTTCCTCCTCAATGTACCTGTGCCCTGAGCAGGAGGCTGCTCATTCAAGGCAGGACACTGCCTCACCAGGCTGCAGGCGTGTGTGCATGGACATCTGTGTGCCCCTTCCCCAGGGAGCACCCCCTGCCTGGGCTGGCATGGGGGGGGGGGGGGCTGCAGTCCCCTGTTCATGCTTCCCTCTTGAAGCCACAGCCCACAGGGAGAGCTGGGAACATGCGCTGCCACCTCTGTGATTCCGCATCATGAGATGCCCAAGGTTGGGGTGGCATTTTGGGGTAGGACATCCACCATGGCCATGCCCAGAGCTGGGGGTCGCCCATTTGAGGCAGGGTACCCCTCCACCAGGCTGCTGGCGTGTGTGTGCATGAACATCTGCGTGCCCACACAGATGTGTGTGCCCACACAGATGTGCATGTTGCACACACATGTGCATGCAGCTCTGCATGCTCTAAACCCCCCTCCCTTGCAGGATGCCAGCGTGCTGGGGGTCCAGGCAGCGGTGCAGGGGTGCACAGCAAAGCCCCCCAACCCATCAGAACCCCCCCTACGCCTGCATATCCACCTATTTCCCCCCAGAAAAGCCACGCGTGAATCCCTGCCTGCTGGCTCCCTCCCCCAGCACACACCCGCAGACACACACACACACACGCAGCCGCTCGGCGTGATCCAGGCTCTTCCCGGTGTCTGGATTAGCGTGACAACTTATCAACAAGGCAGGGAAAGAGAATTCAAACCTGTCAGTCCATCCGCATCCCCCCCCCCCCCCCCGCTCCTCCGTGTCTCCCTGCCAGCCTTTGGGCAGAGCACTGGCACCGAGAGGACGCGGGCACCTCTCCGGCAACCCCGCCGTGGTGCCTGCATGGGGTAGAGTTACACCAAGGGCAACGTGGAGCAGGAAAATATGTGCTAGGAAGCCTGGTCTGGTCTCTGCTGGAGCTGCTAATGTGCCCGGAGAGCTCTTGGAGGGGAGGCAGGCAGGAAGGAAGCAAACGGGAGGGTTTCCAGAACAGCCGCTGGGAGCCCATCCCTGGCCCACACGCTGAGCACAGCTCGACAGGGAGGACTGGGGGGTCAGGGGGTGGGACAGGGACCCCCCCATCTCTGGGCTGGTGGCCTCTTGTGTCTCCATGGAGCTAGGGATGAGTGGGATGCCCACGGGGTTCCCAACATGGTGAGTGGCACCCACCAGCGTGCATCCATAGGTGCTAGAGGTGCTGGGCACGTGCACCCTACCCTGCCCTGTCCATGCAGCTCTTACTCCACCCTGCCCTCGGACCAGCGGGGCCACGTGGCTGGTGACAAAGCAGGGGACACAACTCGCACCGTGCCAGCCTTCCTATCTCACCCTGGCAACCCCCACAGCAGGGACAACCTGCAACCACCACCCAGCACCCACCAACGCCATAGGGATAAGCAGCACCCACTTTCCCCACAGCACCCACCATCCCCATGCCACCCATCATCCCCACATCATGGGGATGGGCAGCATCTACCATCTCTGCAGCACCCACCACCCCTACAACAACCACCATCCCCACACCACAGGCATGGGCAGCACCCACCATCCTCACACCGTGAGGACAGACAGCACCCACCCTCCCCACACCACCACCTGCCATGCCACAGGGACGGGCAGCACCCATCACCCCCACACCACAGGGATGGGCAGCACCCACCATCCCCACAGCATCCACCCAAGCCATGGGGTGCAGGACGGAGCCTGGCACTGGGTGGTGGTGGGGAAGGGGCTGTAGGGGGGTGGGAAGCCAGGATGCTCGCACACTGCTGCGCTCACTTTCACCTCCCTGCTCAGCCCCAGGCAGCCACCACATGTTTCCCATTAGGCTCTCTGGACTTCGCCATTCCTGGCTCGCTCGCCAGGGTAGGGCCTTTTTCCTTCTTTTTTTTTTTATTTTTTCCCCTTTTTTATTTTTTATTTTTTTTATCCTCCTCGCTGGTTACAAAACACCAGCCGAGACCACACAAGCGAAGAAGGCTGGAGGGAAGGCGAAGGAGAGATAGATGGGCGCCGCGGGCGCGGGAGAGGCAGCGATGCTGGGTGCTGCAGCGAGGCTGGGGGGGGGGGGGGGGCTGCAAAGGTTGGGGCAGGGGATTGGGGGGGGGGGGAAAGGAGGGTGAGATTGCAGTCACCTCCGCTTCCCACCTCCTGACCCCGCAGCCCTGCAAAGATAACAGCCCCAAAGACTGCTGACTCGCCTCGCAGAAATCCAATATCCTCGCTGGTGAACTAATCGACTACCTGGGCTCGCCACCTCCCCTGCTCGGGCTTAATCCTGCTGCTGCAAAGCTTTAATTAGTTTAACGGTTTCAGGCTTTGACAGAGGATGGCGGCGAGCGGCGTGCCCCCCCCCACCTCCACACAGGCTCCTGCTTGGGTGGCACCACGGGAGAGGTGACACCATGAGGCTGCAGGGGTTTCTGTGGCCCCCCAACCTCCAGACAGGCTCCCATTTGGGTGCCGTGAGGGTGCAGAGGTCTTCTGGCGCCCCCTCATCACCTCCAGACAGATTCCTCCTTGGGTGGTACCATGGGAGAGGTGGCACCATGAGGGTGCAGGGGTTTCTGTGGTCCCCCAACCTCCAGACAGGCTCCCATTTGGGTGGCACCATGGGAGAGGTGGCACCATGAGGATGCAGGAGTTTCCGCCC
The DNA here is from genome assembly GCA_033558185.1 of Dromococcyx pavoninus. NCBI lineage: Eukaryota > Metazoa > Chordata > Aves > Cuculiformes > Neomorphidae > Dromococcyx > Dromococcyx pavoninus. The sequence goes on along the minus strand of JAUMJL010000365.1, from coordinate 85,885 downwards.
CCCCACCCTCTCCCAACAGGCTCCCATTTGGGTGATAGCGTGGGAGAGGTGACACCACGGGGGTGCCGGGGCTGCTGTGTCCCCCACCCAGGACCCCTGGCCCCAACCCTCTGCATGGATGGAAATGGGGGTACAGAAGGGCTCTTCTAGCACCAGCGGGATGGCCCTGCAAGCCGCCGTGGGTTGGTGCCCAGCTCCCAGGCCACCCAGACATCGGGGTGGGGCCGGAGATGCCACCCGGAGCCAGGCAGGCGGCGGGGACCCAGCCACCACACAGATGGGGACCCGCTGGCCCGCTGCCTCCCACCCCGCCCGGGCGCCGTGCCCGGCTGCCCGCGGTGGCAGCAGTGGGGACAGGGAGGGGGTCCTCCGCGTTGCCCCAAGCGGGGAGGGGTCAGCGTGGCCCTAAATACGTGAATGTGGGTGCAGCGGGGTCTCTGACCCTCCCCTCACCCGTGTTCCGTGTGCACATTGTCACAGCTGTCCCTTGCATGTGCACACACACATCTGGGGTGCTGCAGATGTGCCCCCCCTCACAGACACGCACGAGGTGGCATCACGGGGTGTCCCACTCCCACCTCTGCACAACCCTGGGGCTGCTGTGGTGCTGCCTCTCCTTTGCATGCTCACACACACTCAAACACACTTGCACGGTTGAGGTTTCCCCTTGCACACGCACATCTGGGGGCAGAGTTGGGGAGGCGGCTCCCTTGCTCGCCCCCTCCCCACTGCTGTCCCCTCTGCAGCCTGTTGTCCCTCGCACCCCCCCTTGCTGGTTGACACGCACCCAACCCCCCCCCGCCCCGTGAGCCCCCCTGGAGCCCATCCTGCGCCTGCTGACACCAATGGAAAATCCCCTCCAGTGACAGCTTCCTGGCAGGCGCTTGCCCAGGGTTTCCGTGATCCCCAGCCAGCGCCCACCCCCGCCCCCCCTCGGGCACCTCCTCCCTGTGCTGCGCGGGGGGTCAGGAAGGCAGGAGAACTCTCCACCTTCCCCCCCCCCCCCGTCACTCCATCCTCTGCACCCCCCCCAAATTCATCCTCTCCTCGTCACCCTGCCTGCAGCCCACACACCGGGCACCTTGCCCACCTCAGGAATGGGGGCACCCATCAGCACCAGGGGGGCTTGGAGAGCCCACCTAGAATCCCCCAAGCTCTGGCATCACCAGCAGCTCCCAGGCCACCCACGCACCTGCCTTGGGGACCCACCACCCCATGATGGTACTGCACACGGGTTGGGAGCAGGGCAAGAGTTGGGGTGGGCACGGATGGGTCCTGGGGCACAGGGTGCTTGCAGGCAGCTCTGCCCCCCTCTTTTGGTTGTCACCCCACTTCCATTACAGTTTGAACCCATCCATGGCCACGTCCCCCACCTCCATGCCCTCTCTGCTGTGCTGGTAATTAGGAGATGGAGCAGATGGTGCCTGGGCTTCATCTTAGGTAACGGGTCCAAGCGAGCTGCTCGGCCATTGGTTCCCTTTGCAGGGCCATTGGTTGCCAGAGCAGAGGGTTTTTTGGGGTCCCCAAAGGGAGCCAGTGGGGGAACATGACCCCCCAGTGCAGTGTCAGGATGTGCTGCTGCAGGGGAGATGGTGCTGCTGGGAAGGGCTGGGCTGCCCAACGTTGGACAAACACACCTGGGAGACGTGGTCCCTACCCTCCCAGGGCACCCCGAGGTACCACGTCTACAGGGCTGGGTCAGGCACCCACCCTGTCACTGGGGAGGGGGCTCTGGGACCACAGGGCTATGAGTAGGGAAGGTCTGTAGGTCTCAGCATCCCCCCAACCACCCAGCACTGTAGCAAGGCAGGATGGGAAATTCATTGTCAAAACAGCTCTGAAATCCCAGCTGGAAGTGAGGACCCAGGGGACACCGATGCCCTAACGCTGCTGAGGGTGATGCTGAGTTGGAGGACACAGCCCTTCTCTTGGGTCTGGCCCCAGGAGACCCCTCTGCCACTGAGGTCTCCTGCAGCGCAGCCTCCAGCCTGTCTGGTGCCATCCTGCCGGCCTGGTGGTCCTGGAGCTGCTGGGACTTTTGATGGGTTCAGCTCTCAGCCCTGTAATGTGTTTTGGTGCCCTCAAGGTGGGCAGGGATAGGGATTCCTGGATGGGCTCCCATTACTCCTGCTACAGGAGCCATCTTCCCTGCAACAACCATGTCCCCCACAAGGACCATCTCCCCTGCAATAACCACCTACCCCATACTGACCATCTGCCCCACAAGGAACCGCCTCCCTGCAAAGACCATCTGCCCCACAAGGACCATCTTCCCCACAAGAAACAAACTGCCCCAAAATCACCATCTTCCCAGCAAGGACCATCTGCCCCGCAAGGACCATCTCCCTTGCAAGAGCCATCCCTTCTGCAACAATCATCTCCCCTGCAACAACCACCCCCTCTGTAAGAAACCATCTCACTCACAAGAAACCACTCCCCTACCAAGGACCATCTCCCCCACAGGGACCACCTCCTTCACAAGGACCTTCTCCCCTGCAAGAACCATTCTTCCTGCAATCATCACCTCCCCTGCAATGACCACCTCCCCTGCACCAACCATTTTCCCTTGCAACCACCTCCCCTGCAACCACCTCCCGTGCAAGAACCCATTTCCACGTGCAAGAACCCTCTCCCCACATCCTTGGGTGGGCGCAGCCATGGCTGCACAGGCCATGTTCCCCTCTGTGCCGCGGTGCCCCCAGCCCCACCATCCCCCAGCAGGGACGCAACCCCCTCTCCCACCCCAACCCCCTTGGCCCCAGAGGGGTCTGACTGGGGGGGAGGGAGGGGGATAAGGGGGGGGGGCAGGAAGGCGAAACCACTCGACAGATGGGCTGCAGAGACGGTGGCACCTCGGCCGGCTGGAGCCCAGCGCCGCAGTTCGGAGCGAGCAGGGAAACGGGCTAAATTTAGCTGCTTTCCTCGGTGCCAGCTTTGTTCCCCCGCCCCGCTGAGCCGGCGCAGGAGGCGAGCAGCCAGCCTGGCCCCCTCCCCTGCCCTTTCCCTGCTTGGTGGGGGGGCGGGGGGGAGGCAGACGGGATGCACATGCACCCCAACACCCATCCCTTGGGGTGCCACGTCGAGGGCTCCTCAGGGTGCTGGGTGTTACTGCAGACACATCTCAGTGTGACGGCTGGTCCTGGCGGTGCCGTGGGGTGCTTTGCCCCAGCATGGCAAGCGTTCCCCAGGGGCCCCCCCCAAAAGTGTTGACGGGCCAGAGGCTGCGCAGATGGCCGTGCCCCCCCCCCCCCATCTCTGGGCTCCCCGTTATAGCCACAGCATGAGTCACAGCCCCGGTGTGTCCCTGCCCAGTGCTGGCCACACCAGGTCATGTCACGTCACACCCGTATTGAGGGGGTTCCATCCCCTGCCAACGCCTGTGGCAGCTCCACAGCCCCCTAACACCCTACTGGGGGGACCCCCATAGGGATGCTCGGCTCGCCCCTGTCCCCAGGCGGGCGTGAGGCCGTGGCTCGCTGCGGGTTAACGCCGAGCGGGGCCGGGATCCTGCGAGGCCAGTAACATTTGGAAGGCGCCAGATGGCCGCGTGCCCATGCCGAAGGCTCTCGGCACAGTCGCGCTCCCCCGCCGCTGGGGCTGGGGGGCTGCCCAAGGCGGCAAAGGGGCACCCAACGGGATGCGGGGATGCTCACCGTGTGCCCACCAGGGGTCCTGGACCACCCAGCACCATCTCCCCTGGCAAGAGCCATCCCTCCTGCAATGATCATCTTGCCTGCAACAATTGTCTCCCTGTGATGACCATCTCGCCCAAGGACCACCTCCCCCACAAGAAACCGTCTCCCTCACAAGAAACCATCTCCCCACCAGGGACCATGTCCTCCACATGGTCCATCTCCCCCCAGTGACCATCTCCTCCAAATGGATCATCTCCCCGACACGGATCACCTTCCCCACAAGGACCATCTCCCTCACAAGAACCATCTCCCCCCCATGGCCCATCTCCCCCACATGGACCATCTCCCCCACAAGGAGTGGAGTTGGGGGGCTTCCCAGGGTGGCAAAGGAGCGCTCAACAGGATGCAGGGATGCTCACCATGTACCCAGGGAGCTCCTGGGTCACCCAGCACCCACTCAGCCCCCAATCTGGGCACCACCATCACCCCCTCACTCGCAGCCCCACGGATCCAGGTGCAGTGGGTGAGCCCATGGCACCACTGCTGCGCCCCTTCGGTGCCGACACCGCGCCAGGTGGGGACCGGGGGGTCCGGGCAAGGGGAAAGCAGCCGCTTGCTTTCCCTTGGCCAATTTTAGAAACTGGCTAGACAAGAAAAGCAGAATGGGCCGGGCAGGATTTACAGCCCGGCTGGTGGCAGGGTGGGTTTTTTCTTTTTTTTTCTTTTTTTTTCTCTTTTTTTTCCTCCTTTTTTTTTTTTGTGGGAGGCACACAGGAGTTGAGCGGAAACTCCTGGCTGCGGATCCTGTTTCCTGGGAGATGCAGTGTGGTGCAGGGCCGGCTGGGGCCGAGCTGGGGTGTGGGAGCCACTGGGGACGATGCCAGCGCCAGCGTGCTGAGGTAGAGCTGTGGTGGAGCCCCTTCTGCTGTGGGGCTGCCCCCCACTCCCTGCTCCAGGCTCAAAGGTGGGCACGGAGGGGAGGCACCCACCGACAGGTATGTGTGCAGGTGTGGATGTGCACAGGGTGCACGTGCACAAGGTGGATGTGCACACGCAGGGGTGTGCACAGGTACACGCATGGGGGAGGGTTGTGCACCCATGGGGAGGATTGTGCACACACACCTGCATCAATGGAGAAGATTGTGCACACCTGGATGCACCCATAGGGATGACTGTGCACCCATAGGTGCATCTATGTGGGTGCACCTATGGGGAGGATCGTGCACACATGGGTGCACCCATGGAGAGGACTGTGCACATGCGGATGCACTCATCAGGAAGACTGTGCACACTCAGGTGCATCCACGTGGGTGCACCCATGGGGAGAAGTGTGCACATGTGGGTTCACCCTTGGAGAAGACTCTGTATATCAGTGTGCACCCATCAGGAGGACTGCGCGCACACACGGGTGCACCCATGGCAAGGACTGTGCACACACGGGTGCACCTACAGGTACAACTGTGCACACACAGGTGCACTGTGTGGGTGCAACTATGGGGAGGACTGTACACACACAGGTGCACCCAACAGGAGGACCGTGCACACAGACAAGCACAGGTACAGGTGCCCACATGTGCCTCCCTGGGCACAGGTGCCCACAGAGGTACAGGAACACGCACCTTGCACACAGACGGGCACCCACGTGGGGGCACCCAGGTACTCACACAGGTGTGATGGCACATGGACATGCAGTGCCCACCTCCCACGCCCACCCAGCATCACACCCACTCACAGGTACGACACACGGATAAGCACTGCCATATCCTGCACCCTCCCGGCCGTGGGCACCCATGGGGTCCCACAGAGCTCCCCAGTGTGGCCAGTTTGGCACCACGGACACCTATCTCCACCACAGAAGCCATTGATGGCTCCTGCCAAGGGGCAGATTGGGTTCTGCCCCCATCCCCTAAACATAATTCACCCTTCTGCTTTGAGAGGCTGTGGTGGCACCCCAAAAATCAGGAGCATTTACACGGCAGAAAGGTTTCAGCGGAGGTCAAGCACCAATACGTGGTGGGGGCACGTGGGGAAACGGTGCCAGGCGCAGGGTGGGCTGTGCCCGGCACGCAGATGGAAACAGGGAGCTGCAGCCAACTCTCCCAGAGCACCCAGGCGTCCTGCACCACCCCAGCTCCCACCCAGCTGCCCTCCCGGCTCCGGTTACAGCCAGGCTGTGGCACGGCGCGTCCCGGCGAGCTGCGGGGGCGGGGATCAGGGCACCCAGCACCCACCAGCATCACCACTCCAGCCACCTCTGAGCCTCAGAGCTCACCCAACCTCTAGACACGCCTAATTTTTTTTTTCCCCTTCTCTCGCCAGGGAGCTTTCCATTAAAATTGGAAGAAGGCAACTTGTCGGCAGAGCCCCGGCGCGGATCGTACACAGCCTGTCACTCACACATCACTTTGTAGATGCCCATAAATTGCTTCATTACCTCTTCTAATTGAGGAGAACGCAGCTGCTGTGGGGCGGTGACAGAGCGCCTTCCCTTTGAAGGATGCCTCGCTCTCCAAAGACGGGTCCGGCAGAGCCGCAGAGCCCCACCAACATCCCAATAATAATAACAATAATAATAGTAATAATAATAATAATAGTAATAATAACGATAATGACAGTATCCAAGCAAATTCCCTTGGCAAAAGGGCAGCGGGGCTCACGTGCTTGCGGAAGGGGGATGAGGTGCTCGGTGGGTGCTGCGCCGGTGGGGAAACTGAGGCACGAGGGAGGTTGAACTGTGCATGGGGAAGGGATGAAAACCCCTTGGCTCACATCAGGGGGACCATGGTGGTCACAGGGTTTAGGGACATTTTGGGGCAGGGGGCAGAGGATGGAGCATCTTCTTGGCCTGTGGCCGGGATGCGGGGTGCAAGGGGGGATCCCCAGGGCTGCCAAAACTCCCAGGGGAACTTTCCACGCTGCTCAAGAGCTGCATCCTTGCAGCTTCACCGGCACGAAGCCAGGGGTGCCTGTCACCCTTTCGGTGTCCCTGTCCCCTGCGCCCCATCCCCGTGTGGGCCCCCCGGCTTTGTCTGGCAGGCGGCGAGCGGCTGCGGCTGGGCTCGGTCCCCTTGCAGGATACTGCAGAAGGATTTACTGTATTGCAGCTTGTGCTGGCTGCAGCCCAGCGCACAATAGATTAGCTGTAGCCCAGGGCAGCACGTTGCGGGGGAAGGAAGGTGGGATTCATTCGGATGCAGATTGCAGGGCATCCGCTGCAGTATTCTGCAGGATCCCACCACCCTCTCCAGACCCCGCGTCATCCGCTCCGACCCTGCCAGAAGGGTTTTGAGGGGCTCACTGCGTCCCCCTCCCCATCACCTTCTCACCAATTTTATGGCACGGATGTTTGCTGTTGGCAGCAGGTGCCCACACAGCCTGGGGGATGGCCCACTGTCCCCATCCCAAGGGGTCCAGAGGGGCTGCGGTCCCCAACATCGCCTGGGTGCTGCTGGGGATGCTGGAGCCCCCCTCGCTAGGTGCGACAGCACAAAGCTGGTGCAGGGAGGAAGCTGGGGACTGCAAGCAGCACTAATTGATCGCGATTAATTCAGCTCCTACCTCCCCGGGTGGCAGGCAGAGATGCTGAGACACAAACCCAGCCCACAGAGCTCCCCAAACAGGCTCTGCTCTCCCCCACGCCCACCCCTTCCCCCAGTGCGGGCACCCAGGCCTGGGGGATGTTGGGGGACTCTGGTGAATGCTTGGCTCCTGTTGTCACCCCAGAGGTGTTGGGCACCACACGGTTTGGGGACGAGTGTGTGGGGTGGAACCACCTCCCTGCAGAGCTTTTGGCTCCCCACACCTCTCTGCATCTCCAGGATGCAGAGATGATGGCACATCAGGAGGTGATGCTCGAGTGACGGCACCTGGGGAGTGGAAATGTCAGGGGTCACTGATGGATTAATGGTGACACCATGGTGCTTTTGGCTGCTGGTAGGGCTCCCATCAGCACCCCACCCCTCTGGGATGCAGAGATGGTGTCACACAGGGAGATGATAGCACACCAGGAGATGATGCTCTGGTGATGGCACCTGGAGAGCAGAGATGCCGGTGGTCACTGATGGATTTATGGTGACACCATGGCACTTTTGGCTGCTGGTGGGGTTCCCAAAAGCACCCCACACCTCTCCCCACCCCTCTGGGATGCAGAGATGGTGTCACAAAGGGAGATGATGGTGCACCAGGAGATGAAGGCGCACCAGGAGATGGTGGCACACCAGGAGATGACACTTGGGTGACGGCACCTGGGGAGTGGAAATGCCAGGGGTCACTGATGGATTCATGGTCACACTGTGGCACCTTTGGCAGCGTCACCTCATGCAATCCAGGGCACCCAGGAGTGCTGCTGCCACCTCCTCCAGCACCCAGCAGGCACAGGCAGGCACCCTGCAGGCAGCGCTGCTGTGGGCACCGGGGGAGCAGGGGAGGCGGGGGAGGGGGGAGTGGGGGGCACCGTGGAATCCGCCTGGATTTCGAGGGGAGTTTGGAGCCTGCGGATTGAGGCTCTGTAATCCTACGTGGGCTGCAGTCTCCACAGCAACAGCGGGTCAGAGGGCAGCGAGGGGAGCCGGCTGCTCTGCTCGGGATTGCAATTGTGCCTCCGCTGCCGAAAAAGCCGCCGGGGCGAGCGAGGTGTCGGGGCGAGGTGCTGGGTTGGCTGGTGGGGGCAGGCGATGGCGCGGGGGTGTGCAGGGCGCGGGGGCGGCCAGGCTGGTGCTGCTGGGGAGGCGGCAAAGCGGCTCAGTGTGGCGTTGTCAGCAAAGATGTCACTAATTGTCTGCAGGAGCAGCAAACTCTCCTTAACCCTTGGGCAGCCGGAGGCGGGCGTTGTTATGGAGAACAGGGGCACCCAGAGACCTGCTGCTGAGCACCCTGGGTCAGTCCCACCTCTGTCACCATCCTGGGCAAGCCACCTTGATGGTCCCATGCCCACCCGCCTCCACAGACCCCAGTGCATCCCAGTTAGTGACCATGGCCGGTGGGGTGAACCCAGGCAGCCCCTCTCCTTGTCCCAAAGCTCTGGATTTGCCCCCACTGCCTGTGGTTGTTTCAGTGCTTGGGGCAAGAAGGAGCATGGAGGCAAACACTGGCAGTGCCAGGGCCACCTGGGAAAGGCCACCTTCATCCCCAGTCGCCTTCATCCCCAGTCACCTCCATCCCTGGCCACCTCCAACCACGATCACCTCCATCCCCGGTCACCTCCACCCCCAGTCACTTACATCCTCAGTCACCTTCATCCCTGGTCACCTCTATCTGTGGCCACTGGCCCCACAGGGGTGTGGGCACAGGCAGAGGGAGACACAGCACCAAAGCCATGACCACCACCCAAAGCAACCTGCACTCCACACCTCCCCACAGCTCCATTCCCACGTGAAAAGGGCGCATGGCCCTGCGATGACGCTCAAGGACAAGGCACGAGCAACCCACCCTGCCCCAGGAGGCTTTGCTGGTGGAGATGTAAGCACCAGGGCAGAGGCAGAAATGGCTTTTTCCACCTCCCAGCCAGCTCTTCTACCTGGGAGCACTGCCGGGAAGCGCTGACGTCGGCAGCAGCGGGTGGGGGTGGCGGGGGGAGGCTGGGGCCAGGGCAGCCAGAGCAGGGTCAGCAGAAAGCCTCCAGCTCAGCTCACCCCTGCCAGCCGCCCCATGGACCTTTTGTTCCCATTCAGCACCTTTCCCAGCTCTCACTGCCTCCCATGGCTCCTCTCTGGGGGGGCCAGGGCAGGGTCCCCCCACCAGAACCATGGTTTTCAGGGAGCAGATGGTGCCCAGCATGGCTCAGGGCACTGGGGACCCACGCGGTGATGGGGATGTGGGCGCGTTCTGCCCCAAGGGGGGGTGACTGGGGGAGGTGGTGGCTGCTCTGTGGGGGGGATCTGAACCTGAACCCGAAAACCTGGACAACCTGACAGCACTGGGATGTGGGAGAGGGAGAGGGGAGGAAGGCAGCGCAGATCGCCATCCCCACATCCCTGAGCATCACCCAGGTCCCCAACTGCTGCCCCAATGCACAGCCAGCCTGCTGAGCCCAGGGGAGAGGATGGATCCTGCCCTGGGGAATGGGTACAGAACCAGCGCTCCCACTGCAGACAGCAATGGGAACTGGGAGGACGCAGGATACAGCCTGCTGCTCCCAACCCCAGCACCCCAGCATCATGGTGGGGACACAGAACCACCCCCCCCCAGCAAAGCCCACCCTGTAGGGTGACGACACCAACCGGGGACCCCAGGAGAGCCAGAGTGGGTGCAGCTCTCCCATATCTCTGCAGCCACCACCACTGCCTGGGGAGGAGCCGAGGCTGGGCACGTCTGTGCAAGGCCAGGGACTCTCCCAGCCTCCAAGGACTTTGGGCTGGGATTTCCTGAGCGGGACACGGGTTTGTGGATGTTGCAACACACCGTGATTTCTGCTCCACAAGCTCCCATCGGCGAGGAGTCCCAAGGGTTGCACCCACAGCCACCCAACCTCCTCCCTTTGCCAAACACTGGTCCTGCACATCACTGATGCTCAGCAAGCACCAGCCCAGAGCCGGCTGCTGGGGATCTTGCAGAGCTTCCAGGGTAGCAGTGCCAGACAGGGCTGCGACAGCAACACCCTGCCCAGGCTTACTGGGCATACTGGGTATCCTGCAGCTGGCACTGGCCCTAAGGAGCTCCCTCAGTTTCAGTATAGCTTGGGGACCTCCTGTCCCCTTGTCTCCAGGGTGCAAACCCATTTTGAGGTGCAAACTCACCTTTAGGAGCAAGTGTAGCCCTGGATGCAAATCCAGCCCTAGGTGCAAAACTACCACTAGGCATAAACGCAGCCCCAGGTGCAAACTTCCCTTGGATACAAATCCATCCCTGGGTCCAAATTCATCCCTGGATGCAAACCCATCTTTGGGTGCAAATTCCTCCTTAGATACAAACCAGTCCCTGGGTCATAATGCAGCCCCGGACGAAAATCCACCCTTGGATTCAAACCCATCCTTGGGTGCAAACCCACCCATCCCTGGGTGAAAACCCAGCCCCAGGGTACTGTACCCCACTGCATCACCGTTCAGCCAAGCCCCTGCACCCCTCTTCTTCCCCAGCTGCCCCAGCTCAGTGCCACCGCGTCCCCCCGCGCCGGTCCCCCCGCTGCCAGCCTCGCCCTCCGGATCCAGCAGACAGGTCTCTTCCCCCCCAGGCTCCCTCGCTCGGCGTCTGGCTGAGCTAAGCGTATTTAGCGCTTTTAATTGTTCTTAATAAATCAATCCCGCCAGCCCCTTAAATCATTTTTGTGGCTTCCCTCTCAGCCGTCCCCGCGGCCGCGCTGGTGTGGAGCCTGCTGTCTGCAGCACTGCCGGCCGGCGCGGGGGGGTGGGGCTGGGACACATCCTGCCCGCCCCAGCACCCACCTGGCAACTCCTCACCCATGGGTGCAGCTCAGGGGGCACCTGCGAGGTCCCTGCAAGCAGAGCACTCACCCAGGAGCTGGGTGATGGGGTGCTATGCATGCTTGATGGATGCCCGTGCCTCAGTTTCCCTCCCTGCGTCGGCTGGTTTGGGGATAAACCGACCGCTCACCCTCTCCCTGCTCTGTGGGCTCAGTCACCCCAATATCACTGTGTTTTCGGGAGCACCAAGGGTGCAGAAGTCCCTTCTCTTGGAAGATAAGTGGGAACAGTGCCCTGTTGACCCCTGCCCACGCACCGCGTGCCTCGATTTCCCCAAAAGGCACAGCTCTGATAGGAGAAGCACTGGGGCTCAGAAAGGGCTGGGGGGCAACACAGTGTAGAGGGACCCCAGCAGGTCCCTCACCAAAGCAGAACCTGTGCCCAGAAGTGGTGACTGTGGATCACAGAATCATAGAACCATGGAATGGTTTGGGTTGGAAGGGACCTCAAAGCCCATCAAGTTCCAACCCTCTGCCATGGGCAGGGACACCTCCCACTGGATCAGAGGGCTTGAAGTCCCATCCAGCCTGGCCTTGAACACCTCCAGGGATGGGGCAGCCACCACTGCTCTGGGCAACCTGGGCCAGGGCCTCCCCACCCTCATCTTGAATAATTTCTTCATAACATCTAATCTAAAGCTTCCTCCTTCCAATTTAAAGCCAATCTGGGGACGCACCACGCAGTCATGCTCCCCACATCATCCCCAGTGCTTCCAGCCATGCATCCCCATCCATCTCAACACCCAACTCTGCATCCTCATCCATCTCACCACCCAACCCTGCGTCCCCCTCCATCCCACCACCCAGCCCTGCATCCCATCCATCACCCAACCACGCCAGCCTCGCTGTGGAAGGGAATAACACCCAAGACGGCTGCCAGGGGTGGGGGGGTGGCTATGTCACCGAGCAACCTGTGCTGGCTTTGGGCAAAAAACAAACCCGGCAGGGCTTGGAGGGAGAGAGCTAACCTTGACACAGTTGCAGCAGTCACTAATAGCAGGCAATATGCCTGTTCTTGGGGGACTGTTGCAGTTGCTAAGATACTGGCAGCCGTGTGAATGGAAATGGGTCAGTAAACCTGTGGAGAGATAGTGTGACACTGTAACCGGCACAGCTGTTGCAGCCTACATCGAAATCCCACCCTTTCAATATTTATCACTCTCCGCCTTCGGTTCCTTCCTCCCAGCAATTTTCCACATTGGTTTTTCCTGAGGTTGGCGAAAGCACCCCAAAGACTTGCATGGCGGTGGAGGTGGGATGGGGTGGGAAAGGCGAGTTGGTGGTGGGTGGGGTGGGAAATTAAAGCCACCCTCTCCATTGGGTGGGTGTCTCCCCCCCCCTCCCTCGGTGAGCAGGATGGAGCCGGTTCTTGGAGAGATTTAACAGGAAACAGGCTATAATCCCCCTGGTAGGAAAACGGGTTAAAAGGTCAATTTACTTCTGTCCCTTGTTTAGGCACTGTGGTGAAATTACACACTCGCAAGAGCTGCTGTGCATGGCTGGGAGAGGAGGGAGCGGGTGGTTGTGTCTGTCCCTGACTGTCCATCTGTCCATCCCTTCCTGCTGTGCTCCCCAGGCCTTTCCCAAGGTGCCCCAGGAGCGCGCGGCTGGGAAGGCGTTCCCGCTGGAGTGCGAGCGGAATCCATGTGGCCTCAAGAGCAGCATCCATGGAGCTTTGAGAGCACCACCCATGCGGCCTCGAGAGCAGCATCAATGCAGCCTGGAGAGCAGCATCCATGCAGCTTTGAGAGCAGCACCCATGTGGCCTCGAGAGCAACATCCATGCAACCTTGAAACCAACATCCATGCAGTTTTGAGAGCAGCACCCATGCAGCCTGGAGAGCAACACCCATGCAGCCTAGAGAGCAACATCCATGCAGCCTGGCGAGCAGCACGCATGCAGCCTGGAGAGCAGCACCCATGCAGCCCAGTGTCTCGCCCCGTGTCCACGCACCGCAAGGGCCCTGCGTTGCTCATGCTCACCCCATCTCAACTCATCTGCCCACAGCACCGCCAGCATGGAATTTGGCTTTGTAATCCAACAAGGAACACTGTGCACCTTCAAATGCTCCCCCACCCGAATGCTTCAGCAGCTCCCTAAATACTCCAGCATCTTCCCTAGTGATCCAACACCCTCCAAAAAATGCTCCAGGATCCCTCTTAAAAGGCTCCAGCATCCCCCAAACACTCCACCATCCCCTCAAATACTTCAGCATCTCCCTAAGTGCTCCAGCATCTTCCTAAAGGCTCTGGCATTCCCCAAACACACCAGAATCCCCCCAAATACTCCCATATCCCATAAAAATGCTCCAGCATCACCCAAATGCTCTAGCATTCCCGAAATGCTCCAACATTCCTCCTGAACACTCCATAATCCCCCAAACATTCCAGCATTCCCAAATGCAACCCTGAACCTGATGCGTTGCCCCATGCACACATGGGGCCAAGGAGCCCCAGCCTCAGCTCCCGGCTGCATTTGGGATTATTGCAGCCCAACAGGTGATACTGGGGTGACACTGGGGAATGCTGGGAGACAGGACACAGCCATCATTAGCTGTTCCTTGTCCCCGGCTGCCATCCAGGTGCAGGGCAGGAGGAGGAATGCCGGCAGGCAGTGTCCGTCCTGGCGCGGCCGTGGTGAGCTGGCTCTGGACTGGACCCCATCGCAGGGGGAGGAGGGTGAGAACATCTGGTCGCAGGGAAGAGGGACAGGCTGGGGGAATGTGCAGAGCTCTTGGAAGAGGCCCTCACTGCTGAGGCTGGGGTGGAATGAGCCCCAGCATCCCTCCTGCGCTGCAGCTGCGCCGGGGCTCAGCAGGGAGCAGGGGCACCAGCACAGGTAGGGGATCGCTTGTGTCCTTCTGCAATGCCAAGAGGAAACTGAGGCACGGCGGGGCCAGATGATGCAATTTAGGGGTTGTGTGTGCCACCAGCGTCAGGGGGTCACCTCCCCACGTCCCAAGAGGCTGGAATAGCATTGGTTAGCGCCTGCGCCAGGATTTTTAGCCTGGGGCTTCGCACCCCGGGAGCGAGCGGGGAGGGGAAAGGGAAGCTGCGGCGAGTGAGCGGCAAACGAGAGGCAAAGCGAGCTCTTCCCCTCCCCAAAGGCACTCCCTGCCACTTCCCCCGCAGGTGGCTGGAGCAGAACGGTTGATATGGAGACAGGGAAGCACAGACTGTCTGGGTAAGGTGACATTCGACAGATGCCAGGTTCAGACTCGCTCCAGCCAGTATCGACCCCCCCCGCCCCAATCGCCTCCCTCCAAGCCCCCAAGCACAGGCGTGTGCAGGTAGGGAGGGGGGTCTAGGGTGGGCAGAGGGAGACCAGGGCACCCTGGGATCTGTTGGTAGGGTTTTGCACAGTGAAATCCCACCCTGTCCCCATCCTAAGGGCAGGTACTGGCATCCTCTCTTCATGCTCCAGCCAAAGGGGTGGTGGAGGAGAGCGGCTGGAGCAAGTGAAGGTGCCCCACGGGGTATTTATTCCAGATACCCACCCAAAATGATGGGGACAAACAGGATGCGGCTTATCTGGGGGAGGCACCTGAGGGTAGGGACCTCCCCATTGCAGAGGGGCCAATTAGCAGCTGACACCTAATGAGAAGCACCTCAATCTTGGGGTGAGGACATGCTTCTCATGTCCTGCCCACACAGGGTGACACCGGCCACTGCCCCTTGTCCCCAGGTTCATTAGCCAGGAAATGGGGGTCCTAGGGATGCTCGAATCCCCCCCATCCTGCAGCCCCATCTCTCTGCACCCCAACTGGGCCCCTTTTGCCCTCTCGCCCCAGCAGCTCTGGAGATCAAAGGGCTGCTGACGGCTTGGTAAGCAGAGCCAGGACGGATTCCCAGCACGCAATGGGCTGGGAGACAGCCTGCTCTGAGAGACAGGGCACACCGGAGGGAGTGTGGGCATCCACTCCCCAGCCTGCACCCAGATCAAGAGCTCATCAGCTGCAATGAAAGAAAGTGGGTGCTTCGCAGAAGGGGAGAAGGAGGAAGAACCATAGCAGGGTGCAGTGCTGGGTGGGGGAACCCTTGAGGACCCTCTGGCACTGCATCCACTCCGTCTGCTAGAACCCCATCCAGTGTCACCGCACCCCCAGCCTTGGGGACAAGCATGGCAGGAGCTGGAATGGCTCAGGGGGCGCTGGCAGCCCACACAAAGCGCCTCCAGCCTCGCTCCCCACGCCCCCCGCCCCGGGCTGCTGCTCTCTGACCCCCTGTGCTGGGGAGGCTGGAGCCTGCTAATGAGCTCAGCCCTTTCTCAGCATCCCCATCCCCGGCGGGGCCCTGGCAGGTGTGGGTCACCACTCGCCCGGCGATGCCGGGGATGCCACGGCCTGGAATCAGTGGAAACGGGAGGTAAAGGGGCTGCAAAGGCTTCAGCATCACCCAGTCAAGCTCCAGCTTCCTTCATCCTCCTCTTCATCCCCCTGAACACCCCTGACCCTGTTGGTTATGACACTCAGCAGAGCCCCATCCAGATCACAGCATCCCCCTGGGGACACCCAGCACCCCAAGATGCGAGGAGGATGCAGCCCCTCTCCCTCCTGCTCCTCTTGCTGCATCTTTCTCCCTTCTCCTCCTCCTCCTCTCTGCCCTAAAGCAAGACGGATTTCACTGCACTGCTGAGCTCCAAACTCCACTTCCAGATTTTCAGTGCGACCTTCTGGCTACCTGGATCCGGCACTGCAAGATGCCCCTTCTGATCTCCCCTCCCCTCCGGCCCCCCAGCATCCCCGGGGGAGCTGGGGCTGGATGCAGCCAGGAGCTGGATGCAGGGGGTGGCCAAGGAGGAGGGAGAGGTCGGGCTGCACCTGGATGCAACGCTGGCCTCGGGGGCTCGCAGCCTGCCTGGGGATTTTGGGGTTGTTGTGTTGAACCCAGAAGCAGGAGTGTGGCCAAAGGGCGCCTGGCAAACTCATCGCATGTGTGGGAGGCGCTGCCACGATTCCTGGGGCAGCGTTTGCCCTCATTGC
Organism: Dromococcyx pavoninus; assembly: GCA_033558185.1. Lineage (NCBI taxonomy): Eukaryota > Metazoa > Chordata > Aves > Cuculiformes > Neomorphidae > Dromococcyx > Dromococcyx pavoninus. The sequence continues at coordinate 69,851 of JAUMJL010000365.1, read as the reverse complement.
CTGCACTGTGGGGCTCCCCGAAAGGATCCCAACTCTCCCGTGACGCTGTCCCGCATGGATGTGCCCCTTTTCCAGGCTTCTCACATCTCCCTCAGCCCGGATCCGGCCCCAGGGGAGAGGCGAGATGTGCGGAGATGTCCCCATGCCCCGCTGTCACACATCCCCGCGCCAGAAACCCGGGGGGGGGGGGGGTAAAGAAGGGAGGGAAGACATAAAACCCCTAAAATCCCCCAACCCCCCCCACTGGGACAGGAGTGAGAGGGGCCTGCGGGCACAAGCAACGCCGTGGGGCACCTCCTTCAAAAAAGCAGCATAGAAAAGAAAGGCAAAGAGATGGAAAAAAAGCCCCAAAGCACCAGGTTCCCTCCACCCCGCTGCTGGTTATTTCAAACCCTCAGCATCCCGCCCCCCCCCCCCTCCATTCCCTCCCCGGCACCCTGCTCTCCTCCGCTCGCTCTTGCATTCTGGTATTTGGTGTGTTCCTCAGCTGCAGGAAATTCCTGATGCTCTCCATCATGCAGCCTGCGCTCGCATCCCCCGCCCTGCCGCGGCTCCCCTCCAAAAGGACAGCCATGTGCTGGACAGCCAGCATCGCTCCCCTCCCCGCCAGGGATTTTTGCTTCTCCCTCTTCGCCTTCTCTTTTCTCCTTCAGCTCCTTTATTTTCAACTCCAACCCTGCCAAACAAGCCCCGTTCTCCTTCCTCCAAAGGTCTGAAGCCGCCCAACCCCGGCCATTCCCCTGCCTGCCTTTCCCTCTTCGTCTTCCTCTCTTCGCGAGACCGCTCCTGATCTTATTTTAATTCGTCTCAGACGGTGTTGGAGTGTTATTTTAAGAGAGAGGATATGCACAGACATTGTGTTTTCTGCTTTTTCCTGGCCCCAAGCCAGGCTCTCTGGGCTGTCAGCTACCCACTGTGTTGCAGTCACGTGTGGGAAGAGGCAGCCAGAGCCAGCCTCACAACTCCTGGTAGCAACATGGAAATCAAGTGTGCACTTTCTTCCCTCTGTATGTGTCTGTATTATTAATAGCGTCTCTCTCTGTGAGTTATCCATAATGTATCTTAATACCTGTCCGTCTGTAAATGATGTATTACGGCGCGCACACACAATGGCGGCGATGCCCGCGCCCACGGCTCCGCGTGCCGGGGAGGGGAAGGCGTCACGACGGTGCTGTCGGCACCCCCAGGGATGGGAGAGAGGGATGGGGGACGGGATCTGATAGCCGTGAGCAGCTCTGGTTGTGCTGGGAGTGGTGGGATGCGGCGGGGAGAATGCGGCCAGGATGGTGCTGAGTGGTCCCCATCTCCAGTTGGGATGTGCTGAGTGACAGTGATGTCCCACCCCATGGACAATGATGGTGATTCATAGAGTCACAGAATGGTTTGGGTTGGAAGAGACCTTAAAGCCCATCCCCTGCCATGGGCAGGGACACCTCCCACTGGATCAGGGGGCTCAAAGCCCCATCCAACCTGGCCTTGAACACCTCCAGGGATGGGGCAGCCACCACTGCTCTGGGCAACCTGGGCCAGGGCCTCACAACCTCACACGAAAACATTTCTCGCTAAGATCTCATCTCCATCTCCCCACTTTGAGCTGAAAATCATTCCCTCTCATCCTGTCCCTGCACTTCCTGAACAAGAGTCCCTCCCCAGCTTTCTTGGAGCCCCTTTCAGCACTGGAAGGCCACTATGAGGTTCCCCCAGAGCCTTCTCTTCTCCAGGCTGAACAACCCCAACTCTCTCAGCCTGTCCTTATAGCAGAGGACATCTCCGTGGCCTCCTCTGGACCCATCTCAACAGTTCCAAATCCTTCTTTTGTTGGAGATTCAAGCATCAACGTGTCACCACACACCCGAGGGACCGTGGGGTGAGGCTTGCACAAGTGTGTACAAGGTGAGCACACACACACAGGAGGTGTGTGGGCAGCAGGGAAGGTGCAGGCTGGATGGGCACGACCTGGCACAGCACAACTGTGCCCCAGGAGGCTTTGCTTTTGCTGGAAGAGCCGGGCTGCCCGGAGCAGCCCTGGGGGCTCCCAGCCCCAGGAGGGGACAAGCAGTGTCTGCCCCCACAGCCACACAAACGTGTTTGTGTGCAGCACTCAAGTCCCAATAGATGGGTGCTGCCCCTCTCCAGGCTGCTGAGGTCCCCTATCGTCTCCACCTCACAGAGATGGGGACATCAGGGCAGGACGGGAGCGGGAAATACCATGAGAGTGGGGCTCTCCCAGTGCAAACCAGTAACACTGAACATCCAGACCATACATTATTGATACACACCATGCCTACACTCTCCCTTACACCTACACAGTGCATGTGTCCATGCACGAGTGCAGAGACAACCACACCACCCACCCACCCTTGTGCACCGTCCAGGCGCACAGATGTGTGCAGATGTTGTTTGAACTTGCCTCTGCATGGTGCTGCCTGCAGTAACCCCTGCACAACGCTGCTGTGCACACCACGAACATCCCCACATGCCGTGCACGGGTGCTGCAGCGTGCAAGGACACGGATGCACCCTGTGGGGTGCCCAAGGGTTCAGCCCTGCACCCCAACACGGTGGGAGCAGCACGGGTGCCCCATGGTCAGCACCCGGCTGGCATCCCAGGGAGCAGGAATCCAGGAAGGCGAATGGGAGCTTGAGGCTTCGCATTTCTGGATTCTGGTTCCCATTTCTGCTCCCGGCTGTTTCCATGGAAACTGGCGTCGGACCTGGGAAAATAAGGTTAGGGTTTGCAGAGGAGGCCCTCTGCCAGCGCCCGCCCACCTCTGCGCCCCGCTGGGGACACACGCTCCCACCCCCTCGCCCAGTGGTGATGCTGGGTTCGGGGGCTGAGCAGCACTGGTACCCTCCAGCATTCTCCTTCCCTTCTGCCTGGTGAACCTTGGGAGCCCGGCACACACTGGGTGATGTGGAAATTGGGACCGCCACGCCACTCCCTGGCACCTTGGTGAGGGGCACCGCTCTCCCTGGGTGCAGCTGGTGGTGGCATCCATTGGACCTATGGCCTTCCCCACCATCCCGCTCTCCTTGCTGCTCCGAACCCGGCACAGCTCAGCCTCATCAAGAACTTTCTACCAATGCCCATGTGACAACAATGTCCCATCAACTGAGCTGGGATGTGAAACACTGGGATGGTCTCCAAAAGCCCTACTGCCACATCCTTGGGTTTTAAAAGGACTCCACATCTGCTGGTTGCATCACCTTCCCTTTCCCCAGCTCAGCACCCACAACTGCTTCAAGGAAGTGGGGAGAGAACCAGATGAGGGATGCTGGGATGGACTCCAAAAGCCCCACTGCCACATCCTTGGGATTTACAAGGACTCCACATCTGCCAGCAGCATCACCCTCCCCTTCCCCAGCTCAGGAACCCCAGTTGCTCCAAGGAAGGTGGGGAGTCAGAATGGGGATGGAACCAGATGAGGGATGCCGGGATGGGCTCCAAAAGCCCCGCTGCCACATCTTTGGGTTTTACAAGGACTGCACATCTGCTGCTAGCATCACCCTCCCCTTCCCCAGCTCAGGATCCCCAGTTGCTCCAAGGAAGTGGGGAGGGAACCAGGACACGCCACCTCGGGGGAGCCGTGAAGACTAATGAATGGAGGCTTTTAAAAAGCACTTTGAGTGAGAAGTGCTAGAGTAGGAACTAATTATTCCTCCCGCCTGCGCGCACACTCGTATGCACACGCGCGCGTGCACGCGTCCTGCGCTCTCCTGGAGACACGGCTGCAAAATCACAGCCAACGCTGGCACCATGGCAGCCACCGCCTCGCCCATCGGCACCGCCTCAGCTGGGGAGATCTCCTTGGAGGCTCAGGTTCTCCTCCTGCCCCCCCCCATTTCTGTGTGCCCCCTCCCAGTGTATCTGTGCACCCCTCTTGCAGCTAAGCCAGCAGGCTCAGGGTGGGGTGTGGGAGCCGCTCACCCTGCTCCTTGTGCTGGTGGTTTTGGGAGGGTTTCCTCTTTTATTCCAAAGCCACCATTTTACAGCAATGGAAGGATGGGCACCTGGTCCCTGGGGCTGCTCGGGGATGGATGGCACCTGGCACGGCGGGGCGGGTGATGAATCCAAGTCTGGCACAGCCCACCCAGCCCCTCGCAGGTGCGACCCTGGGCCCCAGCACATCCCAGTTGTGCCAGGCCAGCGGGACCAGCCCTTTGCTGGTGCAGTTAAGGGCTGGCTTGGAGTGCAGCCCAGCTCTAGCAGCAGGCGGGTGCGAGGGCTGAGCCCACCCTCCACGCACCACCCCAAACCCTCAGCCCCACTGCACCCACACAGTCCCCGTGCTGCCAACCCACGGAACCCAGAGCTTTGGGGCAGTGATGTTGCTCCCCATCCCTCGCCAGTCCTCAAGTGGGATCCAGTGTGAGCTTGTCCAGCCATCCCAGCTCTGCCCGCTGCACCATTTTGCATTCTGGTGCTGGCCGGCCCCACTGCCCTCCCACTCCCACCCCCACCCCGGGCTGCGTTTCAGCTGTTCTTGAAATCTGTCCAGGCTGGATTCATCACAAGAGCCCTCAAGCGGCTGCAAACAAACAGGAAAAAAAAAAAAAGCGAGCAGGAGCAGAGCAGAGCAGATCGATCGGTGCTGGGGGGGCCCCGAGTCCCTTCGGCGATGCCAAACCAGCCCCAAATTCACTGCTTCCAAGAGAAAAGGAGCTGGAGATGAGGGGGATGAAGAACACACATGGCACCGCCTCCCAGACCCCCGGTTGCAGCGGTGAAGTGATGGGCGGCAGCGTCACGGTGGCTCTCCCTTCCCAGCGGAGCTGGGCTCGCACCGCTCCAAAACTTCCCTCTTGTGGTTACTGCAGTTAAAAAAGCAAATAGGAGGCTCGGGCACATTAAGAAAGAAATAGGAAATCCCGTGGGGTGGATTGGATTGGAGGGAGGGGGTGCCCACAGCCATGGGTTTTGCCCAGTGGTACCAGGGTCAGGATGGGAGCGGGGTCAGGGCGCCCATCCCTGGAGCTGGGAGGGAACCCAGGTCCCAGCAGAGGGGAAACCAAGGGGGTCACCTTGCAGTGGGGACACAGTGGGGCGTGAAGGGTGGTCGAGGCCCCACGTCCCAAGGATGGACATTAATGGCACGGAAAGCGAATGCCGGCGGCACTCCAGCGGGAATCGCCACCACCAGCGTCTCTGGGGTCGAGTTGCTGTGCCTGGGTTTTTTAAGAGGGGCTGGATAATTTTTACCAGCACTAACGATCCCATCTGTGCCTGACACGCTCCAGCTCCAGCTCCGAGCCCAGAGCTCCAGCAGGGCTCCCCCACCCCCTGCCCAGTCACACCGATTCAATTCCCCCTGCTTCCACCTCTGCTGACGCGGGGCAAGGATATGGCCCATGCATGGTGCTGGTGGCTGATCTGTGGTGGGATTGGTGCTGGGCACCGGGTGGGAAAGTGGTTGCAAAGGTGCCTTCAAACAGCATCCTCCCCCCTGGCCACACCAAGCCCAACTCTTGTGAGCTGGTGACTGGGGATGCACGTGGAGATCTACTGCTCATTACCCGCATCGCGGTTGCGCTCGCAGGTCTGGGCAGGATCAGGGTATGGCAGGGCTGGTGGAGACATCAGAGGAGACATCAGAGGTGGTTGAGTCTCCAGCCAGGCCCACCACACTGCTGTATCTCCTACTTCCACTGCTGTAACCACCCATGGCACGCCTGGGGACAGTGGGTGGGTGACAGTGGGGTGGCTGTAAGGCGTGCAGTGCCCAGTAGGGATGGGGTGGCAATGGGACGTCTCTGGGTTGCACATGTGAGAAGCAGCTAACGGGGGGTTGGGGAGGTTTTTTGGTGGTGGTCCCTTGCAGAGCTCTGCAACCCACCCCGAAGGGGCTGATCTTGCCTCCCTCTCACAGCCAGCCCTGCACAGGGTGCCATAAGCCACCCTCCCTGCTCAGGGACAAGGAGCCTGGGATGTGCCAGCACCAAACAAAGACCTGCTGGAGGTTTCTGCTTTTGGGGGAGGGGGATTGCAGCATTGTGCAACCCATCCTCCCCACAGGAACACTCAACCTGCCCATCCATCGCCCAGGTGGGGAGCAGAGGGGCACAGAGCTGGTGTCTGCGGCGCAGGGCTCCTCTCCCTGCAATGTCAACCTGCTGCTCCGCATCCGCCAAGGCTGCCCTTGGAAAAGCTGTCGGCTGTGCTGGCTGGTTTGCCAAGCCCAGGACAAGCTCTTTAGCTCAACTCTGCCAGAACAGATGCCTGGGCGACTGTAATTCTTCCTAGCATGGATGGGGCGGTGGAAAAAAACCCAACCTCATTTAAGCATTGCAGCGGCTGCTCCTCCCATCCCCACCCGCCACAGCATCCGTGGCATCGCAGAAGGTCCCCCAAAAGCTTTGGGGTGAAGCGGGGTGGCGAGGGGAGGCTGGGTGACACCAGGAGGGGAGGTGACGGATGGTGGGAGGATGGTTTTGCATGGCACACACCGGAGCCAAACGTGGCTCTGCCGCCAGCTGGGGAGGAGAGAGCGAACCCGCTGCAAGGACAAGTGGGAACCGCAAGCTCCGTGTGCCACCGGTGTCCTTGCAGCCGCTCACCTGCTTCGTGGTGACACTCCCCACAACACAACCAGCACGTTCTCATAGCAATGGCCTCTGCAAAGAGCTCAGCATGGGGAGGAGAGCACCAGTGGCTGTGCTTGGGAGTGTCCACACTCCTTCTCACGCTCTCTGCAAGCTTCTCCTTATGCCAAAAGTCTCCCTTTGAGCCCCAAACCCCCCGAGTCACTCAGCTGCAGGAACTCCCAGCCTGGCCAGCCCTGAAACAGCCCTTGCACTGCGCGGAGGAGGCCAACAGCATTTCCACACAGATATTTTCTTCCATTGGCTGCAGTTTGGGGCTGCCAAAAGCCAAAACAAGAATGGAAACATCCCATTTTTTTGGCAAAAATTCAATGCAGTTTTTTTTTTCTTTTTGGTTTTGGTTTTTTTTCTTCTTTTTTTTCCCCCCTTGTCTTTGGTTAGGAACGGAAATTCCCTGCCATGAAAACATGACGAAACCTCAAACCAAAACACAGCTCGGACCGAAACCTTCGCCCAGTTCCCCAGTGATCCCATATGGGGCAGATCCCCGTGACGGGGTTCAACCTGATGTGATCCTGGGACCCAGGACCAAGTCTGCACCCAAACACCAGTGCTGGCCACTTGCAAGATGAACGGATGCTTTGGGGATCTCTTCAGTGACCCAATGTGCTTTCCCACTGGGAATGCACCACTTCCCTGCCCTGCTCTGCATCACCCTGCCTCAACAATGGCACATGGCAGCCAGCAATAGGCCCAGCAAAGGCACTGATTTGCCCATGGAGGAGCTGGTCCCTATGCATGGGGCCTGGCAGGGACCAGGCTTGCAGTGCTGGCAGCTCCAAGAGCAGCATCACAGTAGTGTTTGCTCATGGGGCTCCTGGGAAGGTGTTGGTTTCTGAGCTCCCTGCAGGTCCTGGAGACCTCTGGGCTCCTTTGCAAGAGCAGCCGCTGGGAATGGCCTCATCCAGCCCATGCTGGGAATCGGGATCTGGCTGAGCCCCAGGGCTCGCCCTTGCAGCACCCCAGCATTCCCCCCTCCCCAGCCTTGCTTTCACCAGATGTTGGGGCTGGAAGATGAAACAGCTCTTCCCACCCCAGTCCCCAGCGTGTCTCTCTCCGGCTCCCGTTCCGGAGGCTGGATCCGGCCACGCAGGCTGAATAAGGCTCTGCCTTTGTCCGGCTCCCCCCGTCGCGCTTCCCCTTATCTAGCCCAGCCGCCTTGCCAAGAGCAGGCAGGAGGACAAACCGGCAAGGGAGAGGCATTAACTCTTCTCCTGCTCTGGCTCCAAATCCCCCAGTGCCACTGTCACCACTTGCAGAGCACCAGCAGCACCTCTCCTCCATCCCTGCCTGCTCCCTAAAACCAGGGGACCCCTCACTCATTGCTCAGTGCTGCACCCCAAGCTGCCCAGCTGGGCACAGCAGCATCCCCTCTGCCCTGGCGGGCTTTCTGAGCATCCTTGGGGGGGTCCCAGCATCTTTGGGGGGTTCTGAGCATCCCTGAGGGGCTGCAGGAAGGCAGGCACTGGGCGAGGCGGGTGTCCCAGGGGCAGTGTGGAGCCCGGCTATCTGTCTGCAGAGCTCTGCGCGCAGCAATTAACCTCGAGAGAGCAGCCGTGGCTCCTGCCAAGAACCACATTAGGTGTGTGGCAGCGTCTAGACATGCAAGAGACCAGAGGCCTTGATCTGGAGGAAGGCGGCTCCATCCCTTCCCCTCTTTCTTGCCCACCTCCCTCCCTCAGGGAACCCCTTCGCAGGGGTCCAGCCAGCCCCAAGGCTGGAGCATCGAGCACTGGGAGGGATGCACGGATGGGAGCATGAGGTTAAGCTCAGCCCCAGATCCCTCTGCGTGGGTGTGGGTCAAACCAGCTCCATGCTGGGCTTCCAAACCAGGGGCTCTGATGCTTGGCACGGCACAGCATGGCATGGCCACACCACCACACGGTGCATCCCCAGGGCCCCATCCGGTGATGGGATGAAAAGGAGGAAGGTGGCTGCAAGCGGTACCCAAGCCATTGCCCAGTCAGGTGATACAACAACCATCCCAGGGAGCCAGCAGAAAACCCAGGATGAGCCTTGGAGCCCAGGACATGGCCAGCAAGAGACGCAGCATGCCACCTCCCCATGCCAATCCCAGCATGCCAATCCCATTCACCCAGGCCGATCGCTTCAGGTGTGACAGAGCTGGGTGGACACCGTGGGGACTGGGCACCCTCCCTGCCTGTGCCCCTCATACCCAAGACAGCCCCTTGCTGTCACCTCCCGGGTACAGCCACCCCAGACGGCTGCAGGATGCTTGGGAGAAGAGCTTTTCCCGACGTTAATTAATTAAAATAAACAGCAAATTAAATACAGCAAAATTAAAATAGCTCCGGAAATTAATTTTCAACAAAACCCACCTGGAAAGGCTGGATATTTAAAGAATTAATGGAGCCCTCTGAGACCATAAAGAACTGCCAAGCTCCCAGCATCCACCAGCCCACTCCGAGCCTCCCCTGGGGACCTGGGAAAGCTGGGATGGGACCCTGATTGGAGCCCATCCCCATGCCCAGCTCCCTTGTCCCCACGCTGCCTACATGTCCCCACGTGTAGCAGCCTCGCCGCAGCTCACGTGCCCGCACGCTGCCACGCCAGCGCGCCACAGCGAGGGAGGGATGCAGGCGAGGGATGGAGATGCATGTGCAGTGGTCCACATGTTTGGAAGCACCAGCACCAACTCCAGTCCCACCATGGCTTGGGCTCTGCAGTGATGCTCCTGCTTGCTTTGCCCCCCGAGTTGGGCAGGCTGGCAGCGAACACCAGCACTCCAAGATCAGTGGGACCCACTCCGGCACGAGGATGTCCCTGTCACCCTCCCACCCAAATCCCACAGCACAGAGGGAAATCCCAACTTCCAAAAGCCACCTGCCAGCCCCTGGGAGCTCTGTGCCCCCCATAGTTCTCCCCATGCATAATCCCCCCAACCAAGGCGGGATTACCGTGAAGGCAAAGCTCCTTACCAAGCACGGCGGGCAGACCGATGCGCTCCCGGGGGGCCTGGTGGGGTGTGGGCAGAGCACGGGGCGGGCAGCGGATGGGATGAGTTGCCCGGAAGCATCCCCATGCCCAGCTGGGCTCCGGCCCGAGACCAGGCACAACTCGTCACACGGTTGGGGTGTGTTGAAGCGCCCGTGGCGGGAAGTGGCGTCCGGCGCGCACCGGCCCTCCCACGGCACCGGCGGCGTTTCCTTTCCCCACACACGGGCGTGTGCACAGGCGCAGCGGCACAGACACCGACGAGAGAAAAAAAAAGGCTCCGGAAGGAAATGGAGAAAGCGAGAAGAAGGCAGCAGGTGAAGAACAGGAGGGGCCACAGCCACCTCCGCCCTGGCATGCGAAGGGCACCCAGGGCTCCACACCTCACCGAGGTGACCGGTTGTCCTGCCAGCAGGCAAATCCCTGCCTGGGGAAACTGAGGCAGGGCAGCGGGCAGAGAGCAGCTCTGCACGCTGCGGTCTGTGCGGAGCCTCTCACCCTCCCGGGGAGGGAAACGCTTTCCCCTGCCACAACCAGGATGACACCAGCTCCCTGGCCTCCTCCCGCTCCACCCTGTTCCTGCAGGAACCCAGGAGTCCGGGCTCCGGGCAGGCAGCCAGCGCCTCCCTCCTGCCTGCGCCTCCCACCCAGCCTTGCTGCTTTACGGTCGCCCAGGGCCAGCTCTGGCCTTCAGCACCCTCATCCCAAGCCTGGTTCACGTTGACCTCCCTCCCGGGCACACACCTTGCCGTGGTGTGTCAGGGCGACCTTGGAGCGACACCGCGGTCAAACTTCCCAGTGCTTGCTGGGAGGTGACAGAAGGGGTGGACAAGGCAATTTTTCCCCCATTTATTTGCTATGAGGACAGGCTGAGAAAACTGGGGTTGTTCAGCCTGGAGAAGAGGAGGCTCCGGGGAGACCTTAGAGCAGCCTCTCAGGACTAAAAGGGGCTCCAGGAAAGCTGGGGAGGGGACCTTGATCAGGGAGTGCAGGGATAGGATGAGGGGGAATGTCTTGAAGCTGGAAGAGGGGACTGAGATGATATCTTAGGAAGAAATGTTTTGTTACGAGGGTGGGGAGGCCCTGGCCCAGGTTGCCCAGAGCAGTGGTGGCTCCCCCATCCCTAGAGGTGTTCAAGGCCAGGCTGGATGGGGCTTTGAGCCCCCTGATCCAGTGGGAGGTGTCCCTGCCCATGGCAGGGGGTTGGAACTGGATGGGCTTTGAGGTCCCTTCCAACCCAACCCGTTCCATGATTCTAAGATTTGTGGGGTGGGTTTTTTCCCTTGCTGGAGACAAAGGCAGCCTGCGTGACCAACCACAGGGGTCGGAGGGTGCTGGCAGTGCCGGGACCTGGCGGCGATGCCGGGGCCAGCCGTGCCGGGGGCTCTGGGTGGCCGGTTTCCTCCGCACACAGATGGCTGTTTCGACTCAGTCGAGCGCTTGACCTAAATCTCCTCCTGATCCACGGGAGCTGCAGTCCCTCGGCAGCACAGCTCAAGGCGAGGAGGAGGAGGAGGAGGAGGAAGATGAAGGAGGCGCGGGGGAGGGACACACTGGGGCCAGCTGCAAAGGGTCGTATTGGAGGGCCCCCACCCTGGGCTTGGCAGCGGAGGAAAAGAGGGAGGAAAGAAGTGTTGGGGGGAGAGGCGGGGGGGGGAAGAAAATCTCCCACGCTTCAACCTCCCCCGCCGGCTTCCCTGCGCCTGCGTGCTGCACCCATGGAGGTTGGGGCACCCGCCCCGCTGGGCTCGACGCCCCGGCAGACCACTTCCTCGGAGAGGGGCCCCGGCGGAGGAAGCTCCAACGGCTCGAAAGTTTCGCCTCTGACTCAACTGCTGGCTGGGGTGACCGAGCTGGCCTTGGCAAAAAGTGGGTTGGGGGGTGGAGGTGTTTTGGGACCCCGGGGGTTCGGGGCACCGAGGCGGGGGATTTTTTGGGTTCCCTAGACAAGGGTTGTCTGCGAGGCACGGCGCTCCACCCCCAGTGTCGGAGCAGCCCAAACCGGCTTCCCAGCAACAGCAGAAAGCTTTTAAAATCCCCTACGCGCGCGGCATGAGTCACTCCAAAGCCAGTGCCCAAAACAAGCTCCGACACGGAGAGGAATGGCGAGAGCAGAGATGCTGGGGGCGGGCAGGAGGGGCTGGCGAGGGCTTGGGAGGGGGAAAGGGGGAGACAGAAGGAGGGAGAGAAAAGAGAAGAGGCAGAAATAACAGCATCTGAAACTCTGCCTGCTGGAGGCTAATTGGTTCCGGCACAGCCTGGTTTGTTTGGCAATGTTTCCTCTAATCCTTCAGGCTCTGAGCTCCCAGCCCCAGGGACGTGGGGACATCTCGCACCGACACCCAGCCAGCGCCTCTGCGGCACTCCCAGCTCCGCGCTCTCCCCCATCCCTGGGATGCAAAGGGGTGATGCTGGGAGTGGTTCTGCCCACGCTGGAGCTGCACCCATCCACAGAGACATCCCAGGGATGGTGTCCCTGTATGCGGCGCGGGGTGCAAGGATGCTCAGAGGACCAGGCAATAGCTGGGGTGGCGGAGGGAAGGGAGAGGATGAGATGGGAAGGGAGGGGAAAGGAAGGGGGGGGCCCCACGGCCCAGCATGGCCAAGCCAGAGCACTAGCCAAGAGTCGGCAGCTTTGTTCCAGGTGCCGGCTCCCTTTTTTTCATTAGGCTAATGGGATGCGGATGCATTATTCCATTCCACATGCTGCTAATGAACCACTCAGGCCAGTGCATTTGCATTAATGTGCAAAGCACTGGAGGAGGGTGGAGTGGCTGCATCTGGCCAAGCCTGACCTTCCCTGCGCCGCCCAGCCTCCCCGGCGCACAGCCCCACAGCCCCCAAGCCACACTGCGCTCCCACTGCTCCACCGGACCCTTGATCTCCCCGGGACGGCTCCGACACACATTCCAGGACACATTAACCAGCCCTGAGCAAACCTCAGCCTGGCCACGCCAAGCTCATTGCACTCTTCTCCTCACTGTGCCTCACCGTGTCCACTACTTCTCCCCATCTGGAGCCCAACCGATGTCCTGGTGCCAGGACCCCTTTTTGCTCCCCAACCCTGACACCCCATAAGCAGAGAGGACCACAGCATCCTTCCAGTATCCCCCAACCCTGACACCCCACAAGCCAAGAGGACCACAGCATCCTTCCAGTATCTCCCAACCCTGACACCCCATAAGCAGAGAGGACCACAGCATCCTTCCAATATTCCCCCAACCCTGACACCCCATAAGCAGAGAGGACCACAGCATCCCACTGCTCCACAAAAAGTGATCACACCCACAACCTGCACTGAGACCCACTCGGAGTGTCCCCCCTCCCCAGTTATGCTTACTGGAAGCTCCCAGCACCACCCTTCCAGCACCCCAGGGGAGTGGGGGGCTGTCTCCCAGTGTCCCCCCGCCCCTCAAGTGCTGGCAGGCAGCGCCAAACGCGGGCGTCATCGGAGCCCTTGGGTTGTTTGTTACGGCTCCCAACTGCCTCTGTCCCCGGAGAGGTTTCGAAGGCGAGTGACCCACGAACTGGAATGCGCAAAGCCTCCAGCAAACAGAGCCAGCTGCCTGCGCCCGCGCAGGGGGGGCGGCAAGGGGAGAGCAGCCAGGCCCACGGCACGGCACGGCACAGCTCTGTGCACATGGATGTGCAGCCTCGACATGGATACTTGGCCCTGACATGCTCTCCCATGGTGGGATGAGACTGGTCTACCAGCCTTGTCATGGTTGGCCATGCTGGCTGAGCACTGCCAACCCTCACAACGCATCCCCAACACCCCCCAAACCTCCATGTCCCCCTTCCCACCTTCCTCCCAGCCCATGTTTTGGCAGCATGGGCTGCAGGGGAGCTGTACCAGGAGGATGCTTCACCCTTTGCTCAGCTGCAAGACCTTAGAATCACAGAATCATCTGGTTGGAAAAGACCTCTGACATCATCGGGTCCAACTCTATGGGTGGCCAAAGGACGTCTAGGACAAGCGACAGCATGGTGGCAGCATCAGGTCCCCACCTTGACCAGTGCCACCCTCCCTACGTGCCAGGGGGCTCCCAACAGTGGCAGCAGGGATGGGTGGGGGGCGTCTTGGGCAGCTTTGTGCCCAGTGAGGTCTCGGGCAGCTCCGTGCCCGGCAAGCATACGAAGGCCCCGCGCCCGAGCGCGTGCACGTGGGTGTCTGGGTTTGTCACAGCCTGGTGAGCAAGTTAATCTCAGGCTCCCTGACACGTGGAATAAAATCGCGATCCCGTAATGGAATTCATTCGTCTTCCTGTCCAGGGAGAGAACAAGCCCCCCGCCGCCTGCCAGGGCCGGGGCCGGAGCCAGGGCAAGGCTGTTGGGGAGCCAGCACTCAGCTGGGGGGCCCAGCACCCATTTGGGGGGCCCTGTCTGCACCCCCACTCCTCCCTGCAATGAGACCCAACTGGCACAGAGAGACATTCCTGCCAGCTTCTTGCCCAGGGATGTGCAAAACACTGGGTGCTGCCATGTGCCCCCTTCCCAGGGGACTTTGACCACATCCACGGGGGCAGCCAGGGTCACCAGTGCAGGATGAAGCCCACCCCACCAGGAGATCTGGGGTCCCACCAAGCTGGATGGCAGGCACGGCGTTCACAAGAGGGGAAGGGGAAACTGAGGCAGACGGCGTCGTTGAGGAAAGGGCAGTTGTGGTGGCATCAAGAGGACAGGGGAAAATGTCCCTTTGTCCCTTGATATCCCCCTGTCCCCAAGATGTCCCTCCATCTCCTTGATGTCCCACTGTCCCCACAGTTCTTTCCCTGCTCCTGGCCAGCCCTGGCTGGGGAGGACCCACCGCTGGGACACTGCAGGGGGGGCACCCATGGAGGAGCCCAGGATGTCCCCAAGGATCAGCTTTACCCACAGCACGTGGTCCCTGCCAATGGCACAGGTACAAGTGACAGGAAAAGCCCTTGTGGGACCCCGAGTTGGGCAGGACCCCCCAGGGCTGCCACGCTGCCTCAGTTTCCCTCCAGTCCCCCTGGCAATGCCAACCCCAGGCGGGAACGCAGTCCCGCAGCCAGGGAGGAGGAGGAAGAGAAGAAGGAGGAGGGCTGCTCCTTCCCAGGCACACAAAGCCCCTTTCATAGGGGCCGAGTGGATTTCCTCTGCCAGCCCAGCACCTCACTGCCTCCTGCCCTGCCAGAAACGCTGCGGTCGGAGCTGGGGCTTGGCGGGTTCGGACTCTTAGGGGGGTACTGGGACCTTCAGCTTCATCCCTCGTTCTGACCGTCCCCGTGATTTTCCCATCCTGTCAGCTTTTAATTATACCCCTAATAAAAGTCGCTTTGCAGGGAAACGGGAGCTTTGTTGCTCAGGAGCTCATCTGCTCCCGCTGCTCCTTCCCCGCTTTAAACCGTAATCCTCAGCTGGGGACACTGCAATTAGCCACCGCGGAGCCGGGCACTGTGTCACGGAGGATTAGGGCTCCCTTCAGCAGGGAGCTGGGGGACCCAACCCTGGAGTGGCTTGATGGCTCCATATGGGACGGCCTGTCCCCCTCTATGGCCCCTGAAAGAGGGGGATGAGCCTAAAAGCCCCCCCCCAAGCAAGCAGCCCCCGGCCCGTCTCCTCCAAGGTATCCACACACTGCACCCCATCAGTGCCAGCCCAGGTGAGGTCACAGACCCTCAACTGACCCACCAAGAAGCCAAAAGGGACTTCCCAGGGACCAGCTGGCTTCATCTGTGGAGATAAAAATGGGACGAACATGAGCCTCAACCCACATCCCCACCCAGCCCCCAGGTCCCTATGTCCCCCAGGAGGGGAAACTGAGGCACAGGGCACCAGGTGCCCATGATGCACAACCCACAGCAGCACTGAGCCAAGGAGAGATGTGGTGCAGCCACGTTCACGCATGCCTGGGAGGAGGGTGACAGCCCTCAGCCGTGTCCCCAGGTACCAGGCAGGCTGCAGGGCTCTCAGCCCCCACTCCTGGGCTACCAGAGCCATCCCTGCTCCCTGGCACCAAGCTGGGGCACTATGTGGCACTGGCACGGTGACGATGACGTGGGACCCTCATGCACAGTGCAAAGGCCACATCTGCAGCACAGCAAAGGGGTTGTGGATGTGGGGGTCACTCAGCCCCTCAAAGCCCCTGAAATGAACCCGAGCATCGCTCCCGGGTGCCTGCACACCAATCAGCCTCTTCCCAGGGCTGAGGATGCAAGCGGGGAGCGCAGGCGCTCGTTAGCAGCCCTTCATTAAGAGACCTCCGGGAGAAGGATGGTACCTGGGGCACCTGCACCTGCTTTAATGAGCTGCAGCACCATTAAACCAGCCACAGCTGGGGGCTCGGCACAGTGGGGCTGCTGGTGTGGAGGCCTGACCCCCACCCTGACCCCCACCCAGGCTGCGGTGTGAGTCCCCATGCTAGGGGACAAGGCAGAAGTGTTGAGTCACGGTGACAACCGCAGGCAGTGATGGTGACAGGGATGGACAGGAGCACCCCGAGCACCCCACCAGCCCTGGGGGGCACCCGCCTGCAGCTGCACTCCCTGCACCTTGCCTGCACCCATGGGTGCTGCACAGAGAGGGTGAAGGTGGCTGGTGCTGTGTAGCGATGCTGTGCACTGCACCAGGGTGGGAACAGGACCCCTGGGTCCTCAGGGTCCTCTCTACACAGAGATCTAGGGGTGGGGACATGGATTGAGGCTCATGTTGGTCCCCCAACCCCATTTTTATCCCCACAGATGAAGTCAGCTGGCCACTGGGCTCTGGGTGGGTTGGTTTGAGGTCCATGACTCCCATGCACCCCAAAAATTACCCAGTGGCACTGATGCAACCCTTCGCACTGTGGGTGCCCCCAAGCAGTGAAAGGGACCCAGGTGTCCTGCTCCTTTCCAGCACCCAGAGCTCCCAGTTTGGCCATTAAAGCACAGCCTCATGCAGCACCCAGATGGGACCCAGGTGCCCGGGACGATGTTCCTGGGTGCACCCTAAGATGCATGGATGGACTTATGGCCCCCAGGCTGGCAGCTGGTCCCACAGGACACCTGTGTCCCCAGGCCTGTGCGCTGTGGCCCCCAACCCTCATCACATGGGGCTCTCCCTCGTTAATGTTTACTCGGGTTCGTTAGCGCCTGCACATCACCATGGCAACCATGCAAGCTGCGCGCCACCATTGGCGCCACCACCACGAGGCGCAGGGACGTCCCTGCGCGTGGGGTCACCACAGGCACCCAAAACCCACCCTGGGCACCCACCACCCACCCCAGACATGCAGGGCTGGGGGACGGCATGGGGAGCAATGAGGTGCAGGGACATGGGGGATCGCCTCCTTCCCATTGGGATGGCATGGCTTGGTGTCACCTCGATGGGGTGACAGCACCCACCGCTCGCCCCCGAAGCGCCCGCTGCCATGCTGGGGCTGCAGGCATGTGCAGGCACTGCCAACACGCCTCGGTGCTGCATTATTTATAAACTGGAGGAGCAGAGGGCTCGGCAGCAGCTGCAGAGCCCTCACAGTCCATCCTGCCCGATGTCACGCAGCCACCGAGCCCGCTGGCACGGTGGCACCACAGCCAGGAGGGACAATGGGGACAAGGCTGCCCGTGGGGCTGGCAGAGCCGTGGGGTGCCCAGATGCCACCCTGGATGTGGCTGGTGCAGCATGTGGGGACAGCCGGTGTGTCCCCATGTCCCCTGAGCCAGTGTGGCACCCTAAGCTGCCACCACGTGTGTCCATTGCAGGTGGGGTTGGGTGACCCAAGACCCAACCAGCCTCCCTGTAGCACAGAGCAGAGTCCTGGCCGTACCACGCCATCCCCCAACCGAGAGCAGGATGCGACCCCCGGTGCTGGCTCCCACCGCTCGCTCGCGGCACCGCGCTCGGTTCGCTACGGCAAACAGGTTTTCCTTAAGCTTTGCCGAATCCTCCCACCTCCTCCCCGCTGCGAGTCCCACCTCCGGGCTGGGGGAGGATGGAGGCTGAGTTGGGGCTTTTAATTTTTCATTATTAATTTCCCATCAACGCCGAAAGGCGCTGGGGCTTCGCTCAGCCGCCCCCAGCATCGCCCCCCGCGCTCCCTCGCGCTCTCCTGGAGCTTCTGCACCGGCTGAAGCCGAGCCAGGCTGCCGATAGGATTAATTCTGCATGACTGCCCATCTCCGCGGGGGGATCTAAGACCCTCAGGCCTGCAGCAATCTTTAAAATTCCTCCAGCCCAACTTAATTCCCTCTTCCTGCAGAGCTGGCGCATCTGCTGCAGTCAGGCACAGAGAGAGGGAGGAAAAAAGGGGGGGGACACACACCAGCACCCAGGATCGCAGTCAAGCTCTGGCGCCAAGAGGTGGCCCTGCTGTGGTGGTCACAGACCTGTGTTGTCACCCAAAAGCCACGCAGGTCACCCTGGGTGGTGGCACGGGGAGAGGGTTTGCACTGGGGGTAGGGGAAACTGAGTCACGCTGGGGACAGTGACCCCCCCCGCACCACGACGCTGGCACGTTGCCACCTCCCACTGCAAACTTGGCCTCCCCAGACCTGGAGAACAACCTAAAACCAAGGCTTTTCCAACACTTCTGGATTCTGTCTCCCTGGGGGGGGGCTTACTCAGAGAGCCCCACCCCACTCACACCCTCTGCAGCCCCAAAAGACAGACCCCCACAGCCAAAAAATCACCCAGGGCAATCGGGGTCTCTGGATTTTGGGATGCAGTCAGGCACGGAGAGAGGGAGATCAGGGGAAAAGCAGGGGGATGCCACCAGCCAGGATCGCAGTCAAGCTCCAGTGCCAAGTGGTGGCCCTGCTATGGCGGTCACGGACCTGTGTTGTCACCCAAAAGCCACGCAGGTCACCCTGGGTGGTGGCACGAGAAGAGGGTTTGCATTGAGGGTGGGGGAAACTGAGTCACACTGGGACTTCCACAGCTGGGACTCCCCAAACCCAGAGGACAACTTGAAAACAGGGTTCTTCCAACACCGACAGGTTCTATCTCCGCAGGGGGAGCTTACTGAGACCCTCCCACCCCGCTCTCTCCCTCTGCAGATCCAAGGGACAGACTCCCAGAGCTGAAAATCACCCAGGGACAATCGGGGTCCATGGATTTTAGCATGGATTATGGAACAGCAGCTGCTGCTTGGGAAACAGCCCCACAGCCCCCTGCACCACAACACCGGCGCGTTGCCACCCCTCTACAGCCCCACAGCAGAGCCCCCCCAGTCCCTCTCCCGGAGCAGCAGGACCTTGGTGTCACCCAGGCACTGCGCACACCCAGCACCGTGGGACCCCCTGCCCATGCACGAGCCACCACCGAACAGCGTCAGGGCGAGGAGCGCGGCCAAGCCGGGGGTGCTCCCCCCCGCAAACCCCGCCATGCACCGCGGCAGCCCGGGGACGACAGCGTGTCCCCGCGCTTTGAAGGCTCAGCTGCCACCACGGCGAAGCTGGCAGCCGGCGGGCAGAGCTAACCTTCAGGGGGGGAGGCAACGGAGCAGGGAGGGGGGGAACGCGACACGCAGCCACCAAACTCCATCCTCTGCACCCACCCAACTCCATCCTCTGCACCCATCGTCCAGCACCACAGCCGAGGTGCTGGACCCAGAACCATCCCTGTGCCACCTTTGCCTGCAACTTGCCCGGCTCTCCTGGCAGCCGGGAGGAAGGCGAGGAGTGCAGCCCAGCCCAGCTGCTGGCGGAGCTGCGGATACATGCATTTAAATCACTTATATCTTTACTTTCTCCTGCGCTGGCTGTGAGATGGGCTTTTTTTTGCATGCGTAATTAGGGGGTGGAACAGATGGCGGAGGGTTCGTTTAAAGTAATGCATCCATTAAAATAACCTTCGCTGTCGGGGACTGCGCTCCGACAGGGGCCTGTTTCACCGGGGGCGGTGAGGAAGAGGAGGGAGGGGGGGGCTTTGTTCTGCAGGGCAGAGGGGTGTTGGACTTTGGGAAGGTGGCTGGAGCGCAGCCTCCCTCTGGGATGCATCATCACGGGACGAAGAGGTGGGATACGCTGACCTGTATTGCCTGGATTGTGCATGAGAGGTGGGATCAAACTGGGACCAAACTGGGGCCAAACTGGGGTTGAATGGGTCCTCTCCAGGGCTCAGTTTCCATAGCAATATGATGGTAGCGAGACAGTTGGATGCGAAACCCAGCCAAGGGTCAGTGTCCAACCCTCCAGCATCTCCCACGGTGGGGATGATGCCATGGAATGGGCACGGTCCCCATCGTTCCCATGGAGGGGCAAGTCTGGCTGAGGTCCCATCCATGGCAGGGGGGAGACCAAGGGGACTGTGCCCACCTGTGTCGCCCACCCACTGTAGAACCTCAAAATAGGCTGGAGGAGGAGGACATTTCGCCTTGCCACGCAGCACCAGCCGCCTCTCGTGTTTCAAACCCTGGGTTCCCTGGAGAGGCAGGAGGGCTTTGTTCCGGCACCGGAGGAGCGGAGGCCAGAGAAAGCAGGAGTGCCCTGCCAGCTCTTGTGTTTCACGCCCGAGGAATGCCGGGGAGGGGAGGGGAACGCTGCTCCCCCCGCCCCAACGGGCACCCGGCCCAACTGCAGGGTGTCAAAGCTGGTGGGAGGAAGAGGAGGGAAGGGTGCAGGGATGAAGGATGGGGAGGCGGGCGTCGCACGGATGCTGTGGTACCACCACGTGTGGTTGGGGCTGGCAGCGGGTGGGCTGGGGGAGACACACACACATGATGACACACAACCCGGGGTGGCACGGCGATGGTTGGAGCAGAGCAAATCATTCCAAGCAAGAGCTGCCAAGCAAATATTATGCCCCTGTCTTGTAGGAAAGGAGAAGCCCCTGCAGGTACCTCCCCCAGATTTGGGGGCTCCAGAGAAGCCGATGCCAAGGACAGGGCTGGGGAAGGGTGAGATCAGCAGCGAACCCAAAGCCACCCATGCATGTTCAAATATTTAGTGTGCACTTGCTAAGGTGCTTCTGCTGCCTTTAGGGCATCACAGCGTTTGAAGCATCAGGGAGGTGGGAACTGGGGAGGGAGGGGGGATGGGGAACAAATGCCAGAGCTGCACTGGGGGGTGGGGGGTGTCTCTTTTCCAGCTGGGCTGGGGGCAGGGAGGCAAGGCTGGCCCCAGGTCACAGCACAGCGAGCCCTGGGAGGGCTGGGACAAGCTCAGCAGTCCAAAGGCTTTCCATGCCTTGTCGTGCCCTCCCCAGCCACAGCCCCCAGACTCCATGGGGCTGCACATTTCCTCCTCCTCTCCCCTCCTCCTCCTCTTCCTCCTCATCCATCCCCTATGCTCCTTGCCAGTCTCCTGTGCTCCTGCACTCCAGCACCCTGGGGTGTCCCCGAGAACCAGCCCAGGGGACACCCGGCAGCTGCAGGAACCCAGGGGCTGATGCCAGCAGCAGGACAAAGCTGCTGCTCTCACCAACGCCTCCGCGCCCGGTGCCGGGGGCAGAAAGTGAGATGCCAACGGCGGCAGCAGGCACTGAGGCGAAGGAGTGAGGGGACAGGCAGGGTGGTGGAAATGAGCTGGGGGCTGCCAGGGAGATGCCAACAGCTCAGAGGGGATCGCAGCAGGACCCAGACCATGGGGTGAAGAGGCTTCCCAAGACAGAAACGAGAGAAGCCTCTCTGGTTTGCCCTCCCCAGCCCCAGGCGCACGTTGCAGAACAGCCACCATCCCTGCCAATCAAGGGACACCAGGCTTTACCCCATTCCCACATCGGTCCCCGGCTGCTGAGCCCCAAATTCACCGCCCCCTGCCTACTGCTCGCTGATTTGAAACTCCCCAGGCTCATCCCTGCCCTCTCCCCAGCTCCCCTGGTATTGCTCCCCATCCATCCCCAGCTCCCCTGCCATCGCTCCCCCTGCCACCCCCAGGTCCCCGCACGCCAACCCCTTCGCCTCCCCCAGCGTTTCGGCCGGTCCCTTTGGTGCACCCCAACACCGGGAGCTCTTCCCACTCCCCAAGCCAGCAATCCACCGGGAAAAACCGGTCCCAAAAAAAACCTTCCCCACATCCGCGGCGGCTCTGCCAGCTCTGCGGGTCTGGGGGGGCCGCGGGCTGGCCCCCCGCTCGCCAAGAACAATAGCGCCTTGTTCCAACCCAGCTCCATCCTCTCCTGCCGGGCTGCAAACACCTCCCTGGGCAATGCTCTGGCCACTCTCACCTCTACGTCTCTCTCGCTGTTTCCCAGCTCCCTCCTGACAAATCCCCGTTCCCGATCGCTTCTCCTCCCCGCGGGTCCATATTAAGCTACATTCTCCTTTCAGCTGGGTGGAAAACAGCAGTAATAACCATGTGGAGAGAGCCGTGCCCCCCACCTCCACTTCCCTCCCACTTTGGGGTTCAAATTTCATTTCAGCAAAAAAGCTTCCCCCGCCTCCAATTTCTTCCCCCAAACCGAGTCGCTGTCGTCTCGTCTGATCTCGGCAGGGGCCGTATGGATGCTCAGCTCCTCCTGGTTCAGGATCTGCTGCCAATCTGGACCTCGCAAACTGGTTCTCACACAGCTCCCGCCTAGCACCTCCCTCTCAGCATTTATTGTCCCTCCTCAGCCACCGAGCCCCAGCTTGCTCCCTGCCACCCTGTCACCCTGCTCCCTGCCACCAATGCCACCCTGCCATCCTGCTCTCCATGCCACCTTGCTCCAACCCACACTGTCACCTGGCCACCTTGCTCCCTGCCACCCTGCTCTCCATGCCACCCTGCTCCCTGCCACCTTACCCCATGCCATCCTACTCCCTTGCCACTCTGCTCCCTGCCAACCCGCCACCCTCATCCCCTGCCACCTTGCTCCCCATGCTACTTTGCCACCCTGCTCCACATGCCACCTTGCTCTCCGTGCCACCCTGTCACCCTACTCCCCATGCCATCCTGTCACCCGCCTCCCCACGCCACTCTGCTCCTCTGCAACTTTGCTCCACGCCATCCTGCTCCCTACTTCCCTGACAACTTGGCCCATGCCACCCTTGCTCCACACCACCCCATCACCCTGCTCCTCATGCCACCCTGCTCCCCATGCCACCCTTGCTCCATACCACCCCACTCCCCGCGCTGCTCCCCCAGCGATGCATAAGGTACCACGCTCCCCTCCAGCTTCTTCTCAGACTCATCCATCCCAAACCAAGCCTGTGAGTTCGTCGGGTGAGATTTATTCCCGGCAAATTCCCCGAGGGGCCAGTGGGGCCGGCAGCTGGTGGGGAGAGGGGTGGCCCTGTTGCCTCGAGCTGAGCAGCCTCCCTCTTTCCTGCAGCTGAAGAGCTCATCTCCCTCGCCCAAGGCACTCCGTCCTCCTCCAGATATTTTAGGCCCAGGTTTTGCGAGGAATGTTCAGGCGCTGAGCCCAAGCCGATGCGCTGAAGTCAGCAGGAGGCGAAGAGCGTGCGCGGGGCCCGGGGCCCGGGGGGTGGTGGCGGCAATGGGATGGGATGGAATGGGATGGGATGGGATGAGAATCTGCTCCCTGCGCCTGGAGCTCGTTTAGCGGTGGGAAGGGCAGAGGTTGGAGCAGGCGGATGCCAGAACTGCTTCGCTCTCCCTCCGAGAGGATCAATACCACATTTCGCCGCTCCCCTGTCTCCCCGCATCGCGCCAGGCCAGGCTGCATCAGTTCTCGCCCGCCTTCACGCCTGCGCAGGGTGGGCTTCGGCACGGGGAGGGGGGGTCCCTTCTGCTGTCTGTCCCCGTCCCCTTCACCGAGGAGGAGAAGGAGGCAGTTTTGCCACCGTGGCATGTTCCCTGCCAGCACCTGCCCTCCCTGCCCGGACCCACTGTCACCCCCAGCTCCATCCCCATGCACCAAACCCTGCCTGTGCACATGCTGACACGACGTTAACCCTCCCTCCTGCACCCCACTGACCTCCTGCACCCCATCCAAGCACCGTCCCAGCCCATGCATGCACTGCAGCCCCCCCGCACCATGGTCACTCAGCCTCCCTCCCAGCCCATGCACTGCAGCCCCCCCTGCACCATGGCAGCTCAGCACTCCCTCCATCCCATCCATCACAGTCCCCCCTGCACCATGGCAGCTCAGCACCCCCTCCATCCCATCCACCGCAGCCCCCCATTGCACCACAGCAGCTCAGCACCCTCTCCCAGCCCATGCATTGCAGTCCTCTCTGCACCATGGCAGCTCAGCACCCCCTGCAGCTCATGCATCGCAGCCCCCCATTGCAACATGATAGCTCAGCACCCCCCAGCCCATGCATCACAGCCCCCCTACACCACAGCAGCTCAGTACCCCCCACAGCTGATCCCCCACAGCCCCCCCCGCACCATGGCAGCTCAGCACTCCCCACAGCTCATCCATCACAGCCCCTCAGCCCATGCATCGCAGCCCCCCCCTGCACCATGGCAGCTCAGCACCCCTCCCAGCCCAGCTCAGCATCCCCATGGGGGCTTCACCCCGGCGTGGCAGCGCGTGACGCCCTTGTCACGGCCCCGCTGGCACGCAGGCTTCCTACGTGCTCCGACAGGTGAGCCCCCAGGGCAGCGTTCCTGCCTGGGCCAAGAACTGTCCCCACCGGGCAGCCGGTTTGCAGGCATGTTCCTTCCCAGCACGTCCCTCCTTGCATATCCAGCCTCTCTCGGCCAGCAAAAAGGGGGGAGCAGACAGATTTTAATGAGCTCCCCGGAGGCATCGCTCTGCACCCCCCTCTCCCGCCTCTTCCCGCGCCCGGGAACCGATGCTCTGAAACACAACCCTCGGTGGCAAGGCTGGAAAAAAACCACAGGGCACATTTCTCTCCTCGCTCCCTCCCTTCCCTCTTCGCCTCCCCCAGCTTTTTGCTCTCCTGCCGATGCCAAAGACCCAGCCGGGCTCTTGTGCTTTCACTCGCAGCTGCAGCTGCCGATTTTCGCTGTAAGCCCTTGTGCCTAGAAGGCCCAGAGCGAGGGATTCTGGGACGCGGTGATTGAAGACAGCACCAGCGCGGAGACCATTGCTCAGACTTTCCCTGTCTGTCGCCCCAACGCTCAACCCACAGAGAGGGAGGGAAGAGAAAAAAAAAAGGAAAGAAGGAAGAAAAAAAAAAAGGCAAGAAAGGGGGGAAAAAAATAAAAAGATAGAGAGGAAAAAAAAAAAAAATGGACTGGCGCTCGCCCCTTCCCACCCACACAGAGCTGTGCAGGCACTGAGCAGCAGATCAGCCAGCCCACGGGGCCAGGGTGAGCTCGCCAGCCCCCTGACACCGCTGGTTGCTTGGCTTTGCAACGCCAAATCCCACCGCACACGCACGCCGGGTCCCTCTGGTCGCACAGCCTGCTGTGCATCACCTTAAAAAGTGATGGCAGGCACCTTAGCTGCACCCCGGGTGTTCCCCTCAGGTGTTATTTTGAAAGTAAAATAATAATAACACAGTTTTTGAGCCACTGTTTGCAGCGCGGGGGAAATATTGGGGTGTGGGTTCAAGGGGAGGTGATGCCGTGCACGATGCCAGGTTCTCCTATGAAGCCAAAAAGCTCACCCACAGCGTGGGACCATCCAGATGCAGCCCAGAGCCAAGCAAACACCCTGGCACACACCCCCATGTCCCCTCATGCAAAGCCCCCCAAGGGAGGGGGTTCCCAGCGCCCTGGGTGTCCAGGAGAAGGTCCCACAGGATCAAATACCTGCCCTCCAGCACACGCACCAGCCCAAGGTATCTCTCAGTGTGTGGCCCCTGAGGCAGAGCAGGAACAACTCCAGCCTCAACAGACAGACGGACAGACAGCAGGGAACCACGCTGCAACCCTGCAGACCCCACGCCAGAGAGAGGAAGGGGCCTGGCCAGCATCTCCCAGCCAGCTGAGCTTCTACACCCCGAAAACCGCCCCCGGCTCCCTGAGGATTGCAGCCAGACCCTTCAGCACATCCCAGCGCCGAAGTTCAGCGGGTGGCGAGGCTGGGGAGGGGGTGGACACACATCTGCGACGCATTCCGAGGCCATCCCGCATCCGGGCAGCCCAAGCCACAGCCCAGCATCCAGCTGGCCAGCCCTGGGAGGGGGGGAACCTTGTCCTATCGCCAGGGCCAAAATCCCCCCTTGTCCTTCCACCCCGCTCCCGTTACCGAGCCCGGAAGAAGGAAACAGCCCTCCCCACCACTGCCCTGTTTACCAAGAGCTGGTTCCAAGCACTCGGGAGAATAGCAGGAGCATTTCAAGGCCCTGTTTCCACTCGGCTGACACACACTATTTATAGAAGCCCACAATTCTCCCAGAGCTTTCCTCGGGATCTCAGCAGAAATAGCCTGCCCTGAGTCCCTGCTGCCTCCTCTAAGGAGGCCAGGGCAGCGCTGGCCCCACCAAGGCTTCCCGTAACCTTCCACAGGCTTCCATCGTTTCTCCTCCACCGGCCACCCTGCTCTCGGCGCGTCCTTGACCACCGCACGGTGCCAACCCCTTGCCACAACCCCATCTCCACCTTGTGCCGGCTCAGTCCCCAACGGGCACACGGTGGCTGCAACGGGCGCACGGTGGCTTTGGCCGGTGTCCACTCGCAGGACAGAGAGGAGGGAGGGAGGGAATGGGATTGTGGTTCACGGGGTGTAAAAGAGAGATGGGGGGGGGGGGGGGGGGAGAAGGTTGGCAAAGCCACCTCCCCGCCTGACTGCATCGGAGCGCGGCCGAGCCCCGGGGGACTCGCACCGAGGGGATGGAGTTGGCCTATTCAGGTTACAGAGACATGGCAGAGCGGAATTTGGCGCCACGCCATCCCTTCTCCAACCCCCCCTTCCCCCCCTCCCCACCACCACCACCACCCTCCCCTGCAAATTCCTCAGCCCAGCAGGAGAAGCCAGTGTAAGGGGACACCTGGGGGTGAGGGGGAGGAAAGTACAGAGGAGGCTTTAAAGGGGGGGGGGGGCGACACCCCAATTCAGACCACGCGCCCCCAGCGCCTGGGTCGAAAGCGAGCTGGCAGGATGCGTGCCCGACACCCCCGGGGGGTTCGCTTCTGCTCTCTGTCACGCCAGGAGAAATCTGGAGCGACTCCACCACTGCCGCGCGCCCAGGGCTCATGGCACACAATGAGCTCAGCCTGTGGCTTTCGGTGGTCACTCTGGTAGCCACGGGTTGAGGGGCTGGATGCCTGGTCACGGCCAGGGCTACGTTTCCCCCCCCCCAGCACATAAACAAGGGGGTCAACCCCAGCCTTGGGGACACCAACCACGACCCCAAGGGTGGGCAGAGGGTCCAGCACGAACGCGACACCGCGGGGCGACTCCAACCCTGACCAAAGCCACCGGTTCCCCGTGGTCCCCATCACCGTGCAAGCACTGAGGGGGCCGCACCGGGGGAGTCGGGGGGTTGGATTGAAATCAGCTGATCGATAAAAACAAATCAGAGGGGGGATGACAGGCAACCGAAGCGACAACCGCTCGTGTCGCGGACCACGCAACTTCGCCAACGGGGTTGGGGCGAGCCCCTTGCACCCCTCAAACCGCCCCCTCCCCACATCGAACTCCCCCCTCCCTAGGACTGCCAGCCGCTCCTTGGGGCTTTGCTGCCAGGGAAAGAGGGTGGGATGCTCTGCCCCAGAGGGGCCCCCCAAGTCCCCCGGGAAGCCGGGCAAACCCCAAACGTTGTTGACGCGCTGGGCTCCTGCCTTCTAGCGGAGAGAGCCGGCTCTGACAGCTGTCACTCAGCACTCACAGCCCCCCCGGGGCGGGAAGGGGGGGGCGCAAAATGGGGGGGGGGGGCACACATAGTAGGGGCCGTCCAGGGGGAGGCGGCTGAACTCCTGGAGCTCACACCCCTCCCGTAGTCGGGGGGTCGCCTCGCCCCCCCAAGTGCTATTAAAACTCCAGCAATTTGGCACCAACTCGCCGCGCAACTTCAGCGCAGGGGGGGGGGGGACACGACACATACACACAGCACCTCCTTCCCACCCCCTCCAGCTCTGCCCCAAGGGGGGTGTCCCACGCCCCCCCCACCCTCCCCACCCCCAGCCCTGCACAAAAGGGGGGTCCCCCGGTTACTCACCCGCCGGCTGCTGCGCTGCCAGCCCCTCGGAGCCCGCCCGCTTGGCCAGGCTCCTGCCGCCCGCCGGGGCTGCGTCCTGCCCGCTCCCGGAGCCCTCGGCACCGCTCGACACCTTCAACGAGAGCATTTCCAGCGCCTCCTTGCTCACATTCTCCCCAGGCAACTCCTCTCCTTTGCCAACCCACCCCCTCCTCCGTCCCTTTGCCTTGCTTTTTCCTCCCTCCTCCCCCCGTTTCCCCCTAGATTTAAATTTTTTTTTAAATTTTTTTTTCCGGGCTTTTCACTCTGCTTATTTTTTCCAACCCCCCCTTCGCCTCTCACACACACAAAAGGCAGCGGAGCGGGAGGCGGAGGGGGGGGAACCGACCTCCCCTCTGCGCCTCCGCCGCTCGCCGCCTGCGGAAAGCAAAGAAAAGACACAGCGCAGCAGAGCCCTGGCTTGCTGCTGCCTCCCTCCCTCCCTCTCCTCCCTCCCTCCTCCTCCTCCTCCTCCTCCTCCACCTCCTCCTCTTGCCTTCTGCCGCTCCCGGCTTTGTGGGGGCTGGGATAATCAAAAAAAAAAGGGGGGGAGCCGGCGGCGAGGCGCGCCCTCTCCCTCTCCCCCCTTTCTCCCTCTCCCCCTTCTCACGGGGACCGCGGCTCCGCTCCTCTCCGCGCTGTCAGCGGAGCATCCGGCACCCCGGGGAGATGTGCAGCACCGCCAGGGCATGCCGGGCCTTGTAGTCCTTCCTTTTCCACCCCCCCTTTTTTATTTTTCCCTTTGCCTTTCCTTCCTCTCCCCCCTCTCCCTTCTCCGCCTCTTTTTTTTTTCCCACTGCGATGCGCGCAGGGAGGAGCGCAAGCGGCTGCTGGTGGGAGAGGGGGTGCTTAAACAAGGGGAGAGGGGGTATCCCGGGGGGGGGGGGGGGGAGGCGCGAAACACCGACGGTAGTTCCCCTGCCCCCTCCCCCCCCGGGATGTCCCCTTGGGATTCCTCCCCTGGGATGCCTCCCCAGGATGCTCTCCCGGGATGCCAATGGGATGCCCCACTGAGATGCCTAAGCAAGGGGAAGGGGGTGTCCGGGGGGCGGGGGAAGAAATACCGAGGGTGGCTCTCCTACAGGCCCCCGGGATGCTCCCCCTCCGCAATACCCCCCTCCCCCTGGGATGCTCTCCCTTGGAATGCCAATGGGATGATTAAACAAGAGGAGGTATCCTGGGGGGCAAAACATCAAATGTAGTTCACCCACACACCACCAGGATGACCCCCCCTAGGATTTCTCCCCCAGTATGTCAATGGGATGCCACCTCTAGATGCTCTCTCCAGGATGCCCCCTTTGGGATGCCAATGGGATGTTTGAAAAAGAGGAGGGGAGTATGATAGGGGTGGGGAAACACCAGAAGTGGTTTGACCACTCCCGGGATGCCCCCCCCCAGGATGCTATCCATGCCCATCCCCTCCTCCTCATTTTTTTCCTGCTTTTAATTAATGTTTTGAAAGGAAAATCTGTGTCTGGGGCCTGGGAACTTCCCTGCTGACTGGTGGCATCCTGCTCCTCCACTTTTCTGGGGGGATACAACACCTCTCAGGGCAGGTGGTGGCCAAGGTCTCTTGGGAGAGATGTGACACAGCTCCCTGAACACCCTGTGACCTCCTTTCCCGTGGCTCCATCGAGTATCTTTTTAATTCTCCGTTGATGTTAATATTCCCAGAGCTGGGTAGATACAATCTAATTAAAGTAGATAATACCGGTGATGTTTGTTATGACATTGTGTTTTTGTGAGTGACGCGTGAAGGGTTAACTCCAGGGAATTGGGAATATTGCTTGGCTGCTAATAACACGTGAGTCATCGATGAAATAATCACACATGGGTGCAGGGAGAGACACAGCACCTGGCTTTACCCTTCGCCTCACCTGCGTGGGGCAGGTTGGGGTTCTATGTGTGTTTATGGATCAACAGGCAGCAAGCAGGGAATCTTCCGGTACTGAAAGGGGTTACAGGAAAGCTGGGGATGGACTTTTTACAAGGGCATGGAGTGATAGGACGAGGGGGAGCGGCTTTAAACTGGAAGGGGGAACATTTAGATTAAATATTCTGAAGAAATTCTTCATAATGAAGGTGGTGAGGTACTGGAACAGAGCAGTGGTGGCTGCCCCATCCCTGGAGGTGTTCAAGGCTGGGTTGGATGGGGCTTTGAGCCCCCGATCCAGTGGGAGGTGTCCCTGCCCATGGCAGGGGTGTGGAACTGGATGGGCTTTGAGATCCCTTCCAACCCAAACCATTCCATAATTCTATGATAAGCGCTGCACATCCGCGCTTCGTGAGCTGGGGTCAAGAGTTGTCTTCCAGCAGGGACCTATTGCACCCAAAAAGGTGGCAGCTCCATCCACGCGCTCCGTGGGATCAGTAAGGATGGGTTGGGGACCAGCTGGGCTCTGCACAACCCGGATAAAGATGGGGAGCGGTTTGCATCGCTCTTGGAAGCGGAGCAGAGAGGAGGCCTCAGCTCCAGCCCGGTCAGCAGAGGAATCTGCACACGCAGACAGGATCACTGCAATTGCTGGTGGCTGAGTGAGCAACTTTGCAGGCTTCCTCGTCCCCTCGCCCTGAATGTCAGCTTTGAATTTTCTTGCTATTTTTAGGGATGGTTCAGAAAAAAAAAAAAAAGCAACAAACCAACAAGATGAGGAGGATCCCACCATTCTCGCCTTGCTTTGTGCCCTATGAATATTGCAAGCCTGTGTCCTGCCAGGGAGCAGGATGGAGGGACAGGTCAGCTGCCTCACGCGGGCAGGGAGAGAAGGAGGTCGTGCAAAAAACATGACGTCGCAAGCAGAATGGGTTAGAATGTAAAAGATTTATTAATTTAATCTGAAGCATTAAAAGGTCATGTATTAATCAAAGAGATGCTTAAAACTGTCAAAGTCCTTTGTCAGGATTGAAGTGCATCTCTATAGTTATCATAAAATATATATATCAGTCTGGCATGGAGCCCTTGGCTGTGCCGGGAGGGAGGATGAAGAGCAAAAGGAGGTGTTTTTTGAGGGGCACCACGTTCTGGCCATGCCAAGTTCCCATGGGCTCCCCTGATCTCCTGCACTGAGTGGGTCACCCCTCTTGTCTCCAGGCCTGGGATTGCCCCTCCTCGAGCCGGGTTTGTCTCCCTTCAATCATGTTTGTGCCCCAGGGTAGATCCCCAGCTTGGCTGCACCACGAGGTTTGGGGCAGAGATGGGTGCGATGGGTTTGGAGCGGGGTCCTCCCCAAGCCCCCAGTTCAGAGTGGTTGGTGGGCACCAGCAGCTCCTGGCCGTGGCAGAGGACATCGGGGCAGGGCAGCCGAGCCCGTGTCACTCGTGTCACAACTCCGCGGGGGCTCAGCCCCACCAGCATGTCTTTTTACTGGGGAAGGGAGGTGGCGGAGGCGGGTCCCCAGGGCCACCCGGGTCACCCTGTCCCCTCTGGCAGCCGAGTGCTGTGTCAGCAGCGTTGGCGTGGACTTACGCTACCATCTAGTGGCTGCTTTACCGAGCCGGGGCCACCGTTGTCCCCGACTCCCAGCCTTGTCCCTCCACCCTGCGGGCGGCTGTCCCGGGGGTCAACCCCCCTCCCCTTCCCAAATCTGGGGGGCAAAGACCCCGCTCTCATCACCCAAGATCAGGCCACGGGGTGACCCGGCTGAGTTTGTCCCCGGAGAGCTCGGGTTTGGCTGGAGGGTGGTGGCTGTTGGCACCGTGAAAGCCACCGGTGCCCCAAAAGCTCCTCAGGGTGAGAAACAGGGGTTTGGAGGAAGTGGGGTGCAGCAGGGGAGAGTTGGGGTGCACAGGCACAGGGAGGTGAGTGGAACAGCAAAAGGCACTGGATGAATTGCTGGGATGCAGGAGCCGCTTTTGTGGAGAGCGCAGTCCAGAGACCCCAATTGGAGTTGGAGGTTTCCAGCCCTTCTGGCATCCACGGAGGATTGGGACCAGCCAGATTTTACCTCGAAAAAATCCAGCTGCAGCAGAAGAGCCCCATCCTGCCCTGAATTCCAACCCCATCCACCCTCAAATTCCAGACCCATGCTGCCCTGGAGCAGCAGTAAAAGCCCTTCTGGATTTCTCTCCAATGAAACCATTTCTTTGCAGCTCCAAAAAGCACCGTGCAGACTCCCAATGTGCCTCCTCCCCATCCACGTATGTCTGACCATCACCACGCCTTGCTTCACCCATGAAACCTCCTTCCCAAATCCTGCTGCTCCTGTTGCCATCACAGATGCTGTTGTGGCCAGTGCATGGCTCTTCCCAAACCTCGGTTGTTTTTTTTCATGGAAAGAGGTGTCCCCTCCCACTGTCTGGTGCTGAGCTGCTGGGTGACTGCGGATAAGTCCCTCTATGACTCAGTTTCCCCCAATAGGGAACACAGTCCCTGCAGGCCTGGACCAGCATTCCCGAGCCTGGTCAAGCCTAAAACCACATTTTTGGCCGCCTTCCACTGTTGTCTGGCTATCGTCGCCACGGGGACGCGGCTCTGATCCGTGACCCAGGAGCTCTGCGGGCTCTGCCAGTCCCTGGAGAGCTCGGGCTGAAGGGGACAAGGTCCCCAGGTCTGTTTAGGGTGGGGATGGCTCCTGTCCCAGAGACACAGCTCCCAGCAGCAGCTCTGGGGGAGGGGACCCCCCCCCTCGGGGAGGGTG
This sequence comes from Dromococcyx pavoninus, assembly GCA_033558185.1. NCBI lineage: Eukaryota > Metazoa > Chordata > Aves > Cuculiformes > Neomorphidae > Dromococcyx > Dromococcyx pavoninus. The sequence continues at coordinate 37,743 of JAUMJL010000365.1, read as the reverse complement.
GCAGTGCCACGGCTCCCTCGTGCCAGGGTCTGCAGCGCCAGCCATCTGCAGCAGTCTCACACCTGCGCCCACCGCGGGCTTGGCACCGGGTGGGCACGCTCGCTCCAGAAGCCCCTGCCCGCAAGCTCCTGCCACGCTCGTGTGGACCAAAGCTGGCACAGCACACGCGGAGCAGTCAGCCTGGGCGAAACTGGGCAGGGTTTGCAGGCAGGAGTGGCAAAGAGACCGGGCACGATGGGGATGGGGGTCCTGGGGAGCACTCGGGGGGTTCTGATCCTGCAGCCCCGTGCTGGATTCGGCCCTTGGCTGCGGGTAGGGGAGGTGGTGCTCAGCTGCTTTCGCGTCCTCCCTGGTAAATGCTGCAGCCAGGGCTCAGCTCTGCAGTGCTGAGATGCTGAAGGGACCTGTCAGCTGGGAGGGGAAGGGGCCAGCCACGAGCCCCTGGGTCTGGATGCTGAGCTTTGACCCCTCCAGCACTCCCAACCTTGTTCCCCATGAGCATCCAACGCAGGCTCTGCAGGGAAAATAAGCCCTGCAGCATATCTGGGGGGTCCCAGCCTCCTTCCCCACCTCCCCATTGCTCCTGGCCAGGGTGGACCCTGGCCCTGGACTGTTCCACAGAGGGTGGCCCCAGGAGCAGGCGGGTGGCTGTGCCCCACCTCAGCTCTCGGTCCCTCGGTCCCTGGTCGATGCAGTCCAGCAATAACATAAAATCGATGCCCCCTCCTCTGCCCAGCCTGCAGTCACCCCAGGGCAAAACCCTTTAACCCCTGTGCACCCGTGAGGGGAAAGAGGGCAAGGACAGAAGGATGGAGACCAGGATGTAAGTGCCTCCCTTCAACCCTTTCATGGAAGTCCCTGCTATTTTGGGCTCCACTCTCTGTCCCCAAGAGCTTTCACATTCGTGTCACCAAATGGGAAAAGTGGGAAGAGATCATGATGATGTGGCCATGGTCACACAGGGATCGCTGCATCATAACTGTGTTTAAAAGCACGTGGCTGAATCCATGAGGGTCCCCAGGGCACGGCAGGGCCAGCTCAAACCCTCTCACTTTTAACAGCCTAAAACTGGAAGGGGGGAGATTTAGATTGGACATTAGGAATAAATTCTTCACAATGAGGGTGAGGAGGCCCTGGCCCAGGTTGCCCAGAGCAGTGGTGGCTGCCCCATCCCTGGAGGTGTTCAAGGCCAGGTTGGATGGGGCTTTGAACCCCCTGATCCAGTGGGAGGTGTCCCTGCCCATGGCAGGGGGTTGGAACTGGATGGGCTTTAAGGTCCCCAAACCATTCCATGATTGTCCTGGAGCAGAGCAGGGAGAGCCCACCTGGATGGGGGTCCTTGGCTGGGAATATGAGTGGTGGCATTGCCTCCCATCAGGATCTGGCCCAGCCTGTGGGGAGGCGAAAGCGGAGCCTGAGGAGGGTGGCAGCGTGGAGCCCACCTCTCCAGCCTGCCCCTCTGTGCCAGGCCAGGCCCCCGCTTTACATCTTTATTCCTTTTTAAGTGAATTTTATGCAGGAGGGAATTGCCAAGTTTGCTGCAAGGCAGAGTGAGGGCCTCATCCTGCTCACTGGTGTAACCCCACTGGGCAGGCACAGCGTGGTGAGATCAGCCCCTCCAAATGCCCATGCAGGCAGGAACGGGCAGGAACCAAGCAGGGAGAGGGGTGGAGTCAGGTCCCCTTGGTCCATCCAACATTGTCTGTCACTCCATCGTGCCCCAGGTGGAGGGGCTGCCTGCTAAAACAATGCTGAGCCTTCCTCCCTGCTGGTGCCCAGTTGTTCCCTCCTCCCACACACCTCTGCTTTCCAGCCCTCTTCTCTCCACAGGTGCCCAACACAGCTGTGCAGCCACATCCATCTCCTCACAGAGCTGGCATCGCATGGAGTCGAGGTCCTCCAGCCCTTGAGGACAGAGGACACCTCGTGCAGGTGACGTGTGTACCCTTCACACAAAGGGAGTGGGGTTTTGGGGTGCTGGGTGTGTGTGCCTTGAATATTATGGGGTGCTCGTGCGTGTACATGCGTGCACGGAGCTGCGGGCAGGGCTGCACCAAGTGCACGTGTGCTCTGAACACACCTGTGCACGCCAAGCACAGGGGCAATGCGAGATGGGGGGGCAGTTGGGTGGGCAGAGTGGGCAACCTAGGGTAGTGGCACAGCCCTGCACCCCCGAGCTCCCATGGGTTGCCCTCGGGTGCCCAGCCCCAGCCATGGTGTGGCTGGAGCTGGTGGCTGCAACCTGGCAGCGGGGGCTCTGCCCGCTGTGAGCCGGTGCCAACCGCCTCCTCGCCCCGGCTGGCGGTGCCACGCAATCTGCTCTCCTCAGTGCCCCCCCCTGCCCCCAGCACCGGGCATCGTGCCACACTGCCCAGCCAAGCCTGGCTCAGGCCTGGCCCTTCCCACAGGGATTTTTTCCTCTTGGATGGGGAAACGGGGGTGGCTGCATCCAGCTTTGCTCCGCTGCACCCAACCCTGCTCTGCTGCACCCAGCCCTGCTGCACCCAACCCTGCTCTGCTGCACCCGACCCTGCTCTGCTGCACCCGACCCTGCTGCATCCAGCCCTGCCTTGCTGCACCCAGCCCTGTTCTCCTGCATCCAACCAAGCTTGGGGGATTTGCAGCCCTTGTAGGAACTGGGAGCCAAGGAGGTGCCCAAGCATGGTGGCATCTCCTCATGCCCCCCAGCATGTCCCCAAAGCCACTGGCATCACCCCCCTCCTCAGCCTGAGCCCCCTCTGCACGGGGCTGAGGCCAGTCCCCCTTTTCCCACCGGTGCTGGGGAATTCATTAACCACCACAGCTGGGCCCTGCTGGGGAGGCCAAGATGCAAGGAAAATTAACCTCTTCCTCCCCAGCCTGCAAGCACAGGACCCCTCCTCACCCCAGCACGTCTGCCCTCACACAGAGGAGGGGGCCAGCAGCTCCCCCCAGGGACCCCCCCTGCTAATTAAACCCAGGTTGCTGCCTCATTAACACACATGCCTGGAAGCTGGCAGGAGGGAATGGTCCCTACAGTGAGATGTGGGGTGGGTGGGAGGTTGTGGGGTGCCCTGGAGGGGAGTGGGGGGGCAGCTTTGCAAACCCAAAGCCTTCCCAATCCCCTTTTCCCAGGCTTTGATTTGCAAGGGGAGCAATTCAGGGCTGTCCCCCAGCTCTTGCCCTCCACCCCAACCCACCCTGACCCACGCTGACCCACGCTGACCCCCCCTGCCAGGACAGCCCCCCTTCCCAAGGAGGGGAGGCAGAAGGACCCAGGCTCCCCCCACTTGTTAGAAAGGTTTTATTTCTCTCTATTTACAGACTGGATTTAAAAAAAATAAACAACAACCCCCTCACCCCCCCAGGAGGGCACTGCCCACCCTCAGCCCTCCCCATGGGTGCAGGGGGGCTCTTGGCCATGGGGAGCAAAGCTGGGACCAAGCCCAGAAAAAGGGGTGTCCAGGGGGGCAGCTGGCAGGGTGGTAACACATTCACATTGCACCCCGAGGCCCCCACCAGCCCCCATTAGGGCTTGCTGGAGGAGGGTTGCCACACTCCAAATGCTGTGGTGGTGACCCCATCCCACAACCCCCTCCATGGGGCAGTGGGAAACATCTCCCAGGGCAGAGCTGCCCCCCCCCCTTAGCCTGGACCCCCTGAGATCACCTTATCCTGCCCCCAGGACCCCTTGTTCCCATTCCCCCAGTGCAAGCAGAGGTTTATGGCTTTGAGGATTTGGCTCTGCTATAAGGAGAGGAGAGAAAAGGGGGGCATCCTCCAAACCCAGGGATCCCTGGGGATGAGGGCTATAAAAACTTATAAATAAAAGATGATATAAGGGGGGGGGGGCTGAAGCCCTTCCCCAGGATTTGGGGGGGCTGAACCCCCAAAAAGTCTGCAGAGCCAAGCTGGGGGTGAGGAGATTGAGGTTGGCATGGGGAGCCCCCCCTTCACCCCAAACCTCTGCTGCTGCAGGATCAGGGGTGTCTTGGGGGGGGCACAGTGGGGTACCCCACTCTCCTCCCCCCAAACAAAGCACTTCTCAGTTCAAAGCTGGGGTGTGAAGGCAACGAGAGAGAGGGGAAAAAGGGGGCTGGGGTGGGGGGCACAGCTTTGCCCCCTCTCTGAGTCCTTGTGCAAAGCTCCCTTGTCCTCCCCGGGGCATCCCAAGCACCCCTGCAAGAGGGGTTTTGGGGTGGGGAGGGTCCAGGCAAAGGGAGCACCAACCACCCTGCAAAAAGGGGGTGTTTTCTCCCCAAATCCACCAAGAATCTGGCTGGGGGGGGGGGGGGGCGGTGGCAGCGTCGTGTCACTGGTTGTCCCCAGGCTGGTACTGGGGCTCGGTGGCGGTGAAGTAGTCCTCGAGGAAGGACTGGAGGTACTCGAAGGTTGGGCGCTCCTCGGGTTCCCGTTTCCAGCACTGCACCATCACCTCGTGCAGGGAGGGGGGGCAGTTGCCCGGGCACTGCATGCGGTAGCCACGCTCCACCTGCTCCAGCACCTCCCGGTTGTTCATCCCTGGGTGACAAGGAACCCCCCCCCAATCAGCAACCAGCACCTCCCTGGGACAAGGCAGCGGGGAAACTGAGGCAGGCTGAGGGCTGGCACTGCCCACTGGTTTGGACAGGGAGCCCAGTTTAGTGGGGGTCTCTCTGATGGGGAAACTGAGGCAGGCTGAGGGCTGGCACTGCCCCATGGCGTGGACAGGGAGCCCAGCTTAGCACTGGTGTCTCTTTTGGGGAAACTGAGGCACAGGGCAAGCCTTGCAGGTGGCAGCACTGGGGAGGGTCACCCCCTGCCCTGCCCACCCCCCCGCTGCCCAGCCCACCCTGGTACCTGGGTAGGGCACACGGCCTTTGGTCACCAGCTCTGTCAGGAGGATGCCAAAGGACCAAACATCCGACTTGATGGTGAACTTGCCAAAGAGCGCGGCCTCCGGGGCTGTCCACTTGATGGGGAACTTGGCACCTGCCAGGGGAGCCATGGCTGAGGAACCCTGATGTGTCTGCACCCAGGGTACCCCGCACCTGGGGCACCCACCCACCGGGACAGCCATCACCTGGGGTATCCATCACCCAGAATAACATTCCCTGGGGTACCCATAATCCAGGGTATCCACCACCCAGGGCACCCATCCACTGGGGCAACCATCCCCTGGGACACCCATCACCTGGGGCATCCATTATCACGTAATGAACACCTAGGATACCCATTCCCTAGGGTACCCCATCACCAGGGACACCCTTGACCCAGGATATCCACTATCCAGGGTACCTATCACCCAGAATACCCATCCCCTTGGGTACTGGGGAACCTATCATCCAGGGTATCCATCACCCAGGACACCCATTCCCTACAGTACCCATCCCCTGGAGCACCCATCATCCAGGACATCCAACACTGGGTGGTGAGCAGCTCCAAGCCCGGGGTGGGATGCAGCACAGAGGGGACCAGGCAGTGGTCCCCACACCCGTGGGGCACCAAGAGGGCTCACCCTGGCGCGCCGTGTACTCGTTATCCTCGATGAGGCGAGCGAGGCCGAAGTCGGCGATCTTGCACACCAGGTTGTCTCCCACCAGGATGTTGGCAGCACGGAGGTCCCGGTGGATGTAGTTCATCCTCTCGATGTAGGCCATGCCTGCTGCAATCTGGGTGGGGGGATGCAGTGAGGAACCCCTGGATGCACCCCCGGGAGGCACCCCCACCCCGTGCCAGCCTCCCCCGTACCTGGGCAGCCATGTCCACCAGCTGGGGCAGCTTCAGGTAGCGGCCGTCCCCATCCTTTAGGAAATCCAGCAAGCTGCCTGTGGGCAGAGGGTCATGGAATCATGGAATGGTTTGGGTTGGAAGGGACCTCAAAGCCCATCCAGTTCCACCCCTGCCATGGGCAGGGACACCTCCCACTGGATCAGGGGGCTCAAAGCCCCATCCAACCTGGCCTTGAACACCTCCAGGGATGGGGCAGCCACCACGTCCCTAGGAAACCTGGACCAGGGCCTCCCCACCCTCACAGCAAAACATTTCTTCCCAAGATCTCATCTCAGTCTTCCCTCTTTCAGCCGAGAATTGCTCCCCCCTCATCCTATCCTTGCACTCCCTGACCAAGAGCCCCTCTCCAGCTTTCCTGGAGCCCCTTTCAGCACTGGGAGGCTGCTCTAAGGTCTCCTGGAACCTTCTCTTCTCCAGGCTGAACAACCTCAGCCTGTCCTCATACGGCAGGTTCTCCAGCCCTTGGATCATCTCCGTGGCCTCCTCTGAACTCGTTCTAACAGCTCCACGTCCTTCCCGTGCTGAGGACTCCAGAACTGAACGCAGTTCAACGCCCCAGAGTGCCAGCCGTGCCCACCCAGGGGTGCCCTCCCCTGCAAACCCCCAGCCCTGGGACCGTCCCCAGGCAGGGTGAGGCTTGCAGGGAGAAGAAAAGCCGAGATGTTCCCAGGCAGAGCCCCCCGCTCACCCTGGCTCATGAACTCGGTGACGATGTAGATGGGCTCCTCCGACACCACGGCGTAGAGCTGCACCAGCTTGTCGTGCCGCAGCCGCTTCATGATCTGAGCCTCCTCCAGGAAGGCTTCGGGCGACATGGTGCCCGGCTTCAGCGTCTTCACCGCCACCTTGGTGGTGCCGTTCCATGTGCCTGGGCCAGGGACACGGGGTCACCACGAGCTCAGGAGACAGCCAGCCCTGGCAGGGCTGGGATGGAGGTGTGTGCGTGGATGGAGGGATGGATGGATGGATGGATGGATGGATGGATGGATGGATGGATGGAGGCATACACGGATGGAGGTGTGCATGGATGGATGGAGGAGCAAGGAAACCACAGCAGGGTAAGGACTGGCCATGACACCACCATACCCCATCCAGGACAAGGCGTCCCCCTCACCCAATGGCACGGGGACAAGCCACCTGGGATCACCTAATATCAACCTTACCCCATTCCCCATCCCTCCACGGGGAAGCCTGTGCCAAGGTGCCATCTCCCCCAGAACAGTGGGTACCACACAGCACCCCACGATGCTGCTCCTGCCCTCCCCACACCCCCCACCCCGGCCGGCTGGGCCAGCCTTACCCATCCACACGTCTCCGAAACATCCCATGCCGAGTTTCTTGTCGAGGCTGATGGATTCCCGCACTATCTCCCAGGCGTCCTTAGCTAATCCCAAGGTCTGGGGCTTCATAGCGGGGCACACGCGGGTTAGCAGGTGGCACAACCCATCGTTATACTCTGCAGGGGGGTGGGGTTAGGGAGGGGAAGGAGGGATGGAGGGATGTGATGGGATGAATGGAGCATGCACGCCGAGCGGAGGGAGCACGGGGCGCCGGCAGAAGAGGATGACGAAGAGGCGACCCCCCTGGCCTGGTCTTGTCTTCTGCTTGTGGTGCCATCTGAGATGGGGGGGCTGGGTGCCCTCATAAAGACATCATTGGGGTACCTGGTGTGACCCCAAAGCAGGACATGGGACATTTGCCCACGTCAGTAAATTGATGTAGTTCAGCCTGACCCAGCAGCAGGAACCCTTCCCCAGGGGATGCCAGGCCTGGGGGTGCCCTCGCCGTCCCTCCACCGCTCGCCCCGGCTTGCCCGCCGGGTCCTACCCATCCACACTTCCCCGAACTGCCCGTTGCCCAGCTTCTTGAGGAGCTGGAGGGACTCGCGGGGGATCTCCCACACGTCTTTGGTTTTGACCGAGAGGTCGGCCAGCTTGGGTGTTCCCTTCTGGCACGGCACGGCCAGGCGGCAGCACAGCCCGGCCGCCCGCTCTGCGGCACCGGGACAAGGGGGGCAACACAAACATCAGCCTGGGCACGGACCCCCGCCAGCCCCATCAACCCCAGACATCACCCAGGCTCCTGCATGGTCCAGCCACCCCCCAAAATAAATAGGGTGCATCCCCCCTACTCCTCCAGGGACAGCCCCACATCCCCTCAGGCTGGACTGGACCCCCAGACCACCCCTGTTGTACCCAGGAAGTGGCTGATGCTCACCCACACCTTGCCTTGGAGATGTTTCCATGAGGACATGGAAGATGGAGAACCCCAGACCCACCATAAGAACATTCCCCTCGTTCTCCAGTTAAACCCAGTTAACTCAGCCAGCTGCCTCTTGAGTCTCCTGGACTTTCTCTGCCCCTTCTAGGCTTTCCCTACCCCTCCTCATCACCCCACCGTGCCCTCCCCCTGTGCCCCCCATTCCACCCCACCTATATAGTGTTGGACCAGCTGCTGGACGGTGTCGAACTGGGCACGGGTGGTGATGTAGTAGCCCCCATTGTCCAGTTTCCGAATCTTATAGTGCTTCACGTGGTCTCCCTTGGCCTCATCCCAGTCCCGGATGGAGAGTGAGTAGGCACCTACACAGAGGTCCCAGGTCAGGGAGGGACACGGGGCACGGTCCCCAGTGTCCCCATCGCCACCCCCATACCTTTGGTGGTCTCGCTCTCGCGGATGAGGAAGGTGCCCCTGCAGTTGCCGTGGCACAGGAGCTGCCGCTCCGCATCCTTGCGTCCAATCTTCCCAAAGTACCACCTGCCATGATGGGGAGGGCATCACCAAGGTTCATCCCATGCCATGGCACTGCCAGGCCTCACCAGGGGTGCTCCATTCCCATTCCTCTCCCCCTGCCCCATACTCACTCTTCTGCCTGGATGGAGTCCACAGGGGCCACGTAGTTGCTGGGGATGTAGCCTGTGGCACCTGAGCTCAGAGACCTGGCCTCCCACCAGTCACCCTCCCTGAGGAAAGAGGAGCCACGAGTGAGAAGGAGGGACAGACGGACAGATCTGGCCACGCTGCACCTTCCCTGGCTGCAAACAGCACCCTCAGACCCTGCTCTCCCCCACCACGCCTGGGTCACTGCTGAGACTGCCCAACTCGTGACACACGTGGTGTTGTTTCTCTTGGTACCCAGCGATGGAACCTGGGTACACATGGCATGGAGGCACCTCCCTAGGTTGGCACGGAAGGTTTGGGGTGGCAGGGGGTCCAGAGATCTCACGTGTTGTTGATGATGTGGAATTTCTCCCCTTTCTGGAAGGTCAGGTCATCCTCTGTCCTGGCCTCGTAGTCGTAAAGGGCGATGAAGAGTGTCACGCCCCCGCCTGCAGCACACAGAGGGGACCACGGTGACCCCCAGATCACCCCCAAAAGCTGCAGGACTGCAGCTGGACCCCCTCAATTCCATCCCCCCACTGACCTGCAATGCCCCCACTCCGCATTTGCAGTGTGTTGGAGGGGAAGGCTGGAGCCGAGGGCACTGCCGCGCCGTGGAAGTTGTTGAAGTCGGGGATGAGGGTGAAGGTGGTGCCCGGCTGCGTGGGGTCGGTGAGGTACTGGGAGGTGGGGGGCACGGGGGGGGGGCCCACATCGCCCCCCACCTGTCCTTTGCCAGACCCCTTCTCTTTGCAGTGCACACAGCCCATCCTTGGCACGGCCTGAGGGACAGAGGGACCCCCAAACGGGGCACACATGGGGTCACACGTGGGCACACACGGTCCCAGTTAGGGGTGCACACGTGAGGTCCTGCCTACCCCAGCCCAGCCCCAGGAGGAGTGGGGTCCCACCACCCCACTCCCCCCACAGCTAGAGGGGTGTCCGGGCTGTGACACGGGGACACCAGGGTCCCGATGGGCATCACCACCACCAGGGACTGTGCTGCCAGGGCAGCTGTGCTGCCCAGGGGGACATTGTGTGCCCCCGCCCCCCCAGCACCCATGGGACCCTGTGTGTCCCTTCCCCCCAGCATCCATGGGTGCTCCCAACTATGGTGACTCCACTCACTGCGACAGCTCCTCGGGTCACTTCAGCTGCTCCATGTCACTTTGGGGAGGAGAAGAGGCACCTGTGGACAGCAGGGAGGGCATCAGACCAATGGTCAGAGGTTCACAGAGGCTAAAACACCCCCGGCATGGGCTGAAAATGCACCTCCAAGGGCTGAAACCACCCCTGCTTGAGTTGAAACTGCCCTTGATTGGGCTGCAACACCTCTACACAAGCTGCAGTCCTCCTGCATGAGTTGCAACAGCCCTGCTATGGGCTTTAGATACCCCTCCAAGAGCTGAAATATATCTCCAAGGGCTGGAACACCTCTGCCATCAGCTACAATACCCCTGTACAGGCTGCAACACACCTGCACGAGCTAAAAAGGCTCCTGCATGAGCTCAAGCATCCATGCACAAACTGCAACATCCCTGCACAGGCTGCAACACACCTGCATGAGCTAAAACAATCCTGCATGTACCACAACACCCCTGCATGGGTTGCAATACCCTTGCATGAGCTAAAACTCCTCTGCAGAGGCTGAAATAGCCCTGCACGGCTGAAACCACATCCTTGAGCAGGTTTTTCTCCTGCCGTGTCCTCATCAAACTGATCACCTCCTTCCAAGGGGAGATGATTTTATCCCCTGACTACCCCAAGGGTGGAGGGAGCCAGGCTGGGTGGGAAGGAGCCCTGGAAGCGTCCTCATCCATGTCCCTTCTGCTTGGCAGGGGAACTGGTGACTCGGGGGAGGAAGGGCACCGCTCGTCTCGCTGCGGTCGGGGCCGCGCTCTTCCGGCTGGGGTCATGCTCACACTCAGCAGTGAAGGTGTCACGGAGGAGAAGGAAACTGGACCTCTCCCCCCTGGGTTGCAAGGAAACATTTCTGTCCCCATCCCTGTCACCTCCCCAGGGTGCTGGCCACCCAGCCAGACCAGTTTGCCCAGTTTGGATTGGGCATAGCTTTCCAGTTGAGCGCTCGGCAGCAATAGGTCAGAGCTCACCCCGAGGTGAGGGACTCGCGGGGGAGAAGGGGGTTGGGTTGGAAGGGATCTTAAAGCCCATCCAGTTCCACCCCCCTGACATGGGCAGGGACACCTCCCACTGGATCAGGGAGCTCAAAGCCCCATCCAACCTGGCCTTCAACACCTCCAGGGATGGGGCAGCCACCACTGCTCTGGGCAACCTGGGCCAGGGCCTCCCCACCCTCACAGGAGAACATTTCTTCATAAGATCTCATCTCCATCTCCCCTCTTTCAGCGGAAAACCGTTCCCCCTCATCCTGTTCCTGCACTCCCTGATCAGGAGTCCCTCCCCAGCTTTTCTGGAGCCCCCAAGAAGGTGATGTGAAACTGGGAAAGTGCTGTGAAGCTGTGCTTCACCTGGCAGCCAAGTCCCATCCCCTGTACTCCAGAGAGCAGAAAGAGATGGAGGTTTTGGGGTGGATGAGGCATTTCAGGCAGGTTTCCCCCACCACAGTCTCTGATTCCCTGTCCTCTCTCTCAGCAGGGGGTGGAAAGGGCTCAGCTCTTCCCCTTCCACCTTCACTTTCGACACCAGCAGTGTGGCAAGGCCATGGCCGTTGTAGACTGGGCAGTGTTGCCAAATCCAGAAGGGCTTGGCTGGTTGGGGTTTTTCATTTTGCTGACCATAATTGTTATTTCAGCTGACGAACATCCCCAGCTTTGCAAACCCTGTCCACTCTGGGTGGGAATCACCCACTCTGGTGCTGGCATCGTACTCAGAAACTTCCCATTTTGCTGAATTTCTGTGCTGGGAGGGATCAGGCAGGCAAGGAACAACTTCTTGGCAAGAATAAGCCTGAAATATCACAGCACTGTGGGCTCTAAATTGGAAGGGGGAAGATTTAGATTAGACATAAGCAAGAAATTCTTCACAATGAGGGTGGGGAGGCCCTGGCCCAGGTTGCCCAGCGAAGCCGTGGCTGCCCCATCCCTGGAGGTGTTTCAAGGCCAGGTTGGATGGGGCTTTGAGCCCCCTGATCCAGTGGGAGGTGTCCCTGCCCATGGCAGGGGGGTGGAACTGGTTGGGCTTTGATGTCCCTTCCAACATAAACCATTCCATGATTCTATGGTTTAGCTGACCACCAGTGTTGCACCCATGCTTCATCTTCTCTGGGCACCCATAAAACCCCCAAGGTGGTCTTTTTGTGTCCCCCCCAGGGAGGGGACACAGATATCCCCACGTTTGATGGTCACACACTGGCATCTGGCCCCAGCTCTCCCAAAAAGGTAGTGTTTGGAGCCTGGGAGCAGATGGCAGCCGAGCCCTTTGTGCCCTGGCTGCACCATCACCGGGTCCGGCCGCACTGCCAGCCCCGCCCCACGCCGAAACCCTGCCAAAGCGTCACCCCCGCTCTGCCCCCTGCAGCCACATCCTTGTCTGTCCATCCATCCATCCATCTGCTCCCCAGTCCCCTCGGGATGTTGATGGTTTCAAACCCTCCCCAGCTCTGAGCTGGAGGGCAGTGTTCCAGTGTTCCACCCTACACGTCACCCCCAGTGCTGGGATACCCCATGAGAGTCACCCCCATCCCCTGGATCCATTCCCCTTTGGGAAATGATGGTGATGGCAGGGTCAGGCTGCGGGGTGAGGGACACAGAAAGGTACAGAGGCAGCTGGAAATGTGGCACTGGTGCCGTGGGGACAAGCCAGGGTGGCACAATGAGGGTGGGGAAGCCCTGGCCCAGGTTGCCCAGAGCAGTGGTGGCTGCCCCATCCCTGGAGGTGTTCAAGGCCAGGTTGGATGGGGCTTTGAGCCTCCTGATCCAGTGGGAGGTGTCCCTGCCCATGGCAGGGGGTTGGAACTAGATGGGCTTTGAGGTCCTTTCCAACCCAACCCATCCCATGATTGGCCAGGCTGAGGGTGGGTCCCCACATCCATGTGTCCCACGGTTCCTTGGGGAGCATTCTGGGCATGAAGAGGGGCGACTGCCAGAAGAACCTCTTCAGAAGGAAGAGGAAGCAGCAGGAGCAGGGCATGGGGGAAGAGGGGGGGGAAGAGCACGGTGCTGCAGCCACCAAGGGGACCCTGAGGGCTGGAAGGATCCCAGGTCTTGGGGAAATTGGAACAGGGGGCTGGGCAAGGACCACAGTGGTGCTGAGCAGTGGCACTGTGGGCTGCAGTGCCCTCCCCTGCTGTGTCCCACCCCCCTTGCCCTGCATACCCTGTCCTTCCCATGTGGCCCCATGTGGACATTGCCACCCTGTCACAGCCTCCCTGGGAGAAGAGGAACCGAGAGAGCTGCACAGCCCAGCCCTGCACCCACCCGGGCTCCTCTGCCACCCCAGCACCTCTGGATGTCCTTTATCCAGGGGGGAAACAGAGGCACAAGGCAGCTGCAGCATGGGAGAAAGTGCCTCACTTTAGGGCATACAACCCCAAGCCACGTCCCCACCTCATGCCCAGGGCCCCCAAACACCTGGGAAGAGGACAAGAGGACACAACCTTCCTCTCTACTGCCCGCTCCTCAACCCAGAGTGGTGACAGATGGTGACACGTCCCTGATGTCCCTGTTGCATCCCTGCTACCCCCAACTCTGCAACCCAGAGCTGGGTTTCTGGGATAGAACCCTGTTCCTGCTCCAGTCTTCCCAGTTCATCCAGTGCCTGGTGAGACCTTGCCGCTCCCAGTGATCCCAGGCGGGAGCAGTTTCCCCAAGGATGGATGGGGAGCTGCAAGACGTGGGGACACCAGCAGAGGTGGTGGGATGGATGCAGTGGGAACGTGCAGATGGGGTGAGAGCTGTGAGAGGATCCCTCAAGCGTGAGCTTCCCAGTGGGGTGTCCCACCCTGGCTGGGGCACAAAGCGGGGCTGGAAGCCGTGGTGGCACAGTGCCATTCCCAAGCACTTCCAGGCAGTGATGCTCATAGGGAGACCCCTTCCCATCCCTGCCCATGAGTAGCACAGGGATCAAATGGGGCTGCTGGCCCCCCAAAACCACCCATGCTCTGGCTGGGCATGGTCAGCACTCGCCCAGCGTCACCCCTGGGCAGTCCCAGGAGGTCGGAGAGTGCTGACACCCAACAACACCCTGGGACAGAAGAAGAAGGACTCACCAGCCCCCCAAAAGCAATCTGACCCCACAAGCCCACTCCCCAGCAACCAGCCCCATGCCAGGGGTGTCCCCTCACCCCCCAACCATAGTGGAGGGAGCCCCCCCCAGCCTCCCAGCCCCATCGCTGGCTGGGAAAGCAGGATTTCCGCTGGAAGAAGAGCAATTCCCGGATCCAAGGGGCTGCAGGGGCGGAGGGAGCCAGCCAGGGCTCCAAATACAATGTCCCGGGAGGAGCAGAGCAGGGAGGGAATTGTGCAGGACAGGAAGCAGCGAGTTCCTGTCCCTCCTTGGGACACACCAAGGGCCGGGGACGAGGCAGAGCTGCAGGGAGTGGGGGAGCACCCACTTTGACCAAGGTCTGAGCCCCCACTGGGGAGAACTCAACCCCCAGCATCCCCCCAGTGAGGACTTGCTGGGTGGCACCTGCGGAGTGGGGGGCAGCAGGTGTGTCCCCCCGCAGCCCGGTGTCCCCTGGGGTGCCGTGACCAGTCCCCTCCCCAGCTCTGGGGTCCAGCACAGGCCAAGGCACCATTTGTCCCCGCAGCCTCCCCGCTGCGGTGTCACTGCCGATTAGTGATGGGACGAGGAGCTGGAGCTGGGGCTGCCCCCCAGGTCAGGGATGATGGGGTCTCCCGTGTGTGCCCCCCCCCCACCTCACTGCAGAGAGGGCAGGGCCCAGAGACAGCCCCCCAGCATCCCTCATCCCACCTCGCACCCTGAGAGACCCCGAGAGACCCCATGCATGGAGGGGGGGGGGGAAGCTCTCAGGACCCCCTCAGCTCACAGCAAGGGGATTTAAATAACCCCCAATTCCGTGGGGCAGAGCCCCCCAGCACCCTACACCCCATACATCCCTCCTACTGCCCCCCCCTGCTCCAGCTCACACGGACCCCCAGCCCCCATCCCACCCTGGACCTCAAGAGACTCTACACATGGAACAGGGGGTGCATCTCTCAGCACCCCCCAGCACACAGTAAAGGGATTTAGTCACCCCCCATTGCAAGGGGCAGAGCCCCCCAGAATCCTGCACCCCACGCATCCCTCCTACCGCCAGCCCTCCTGCTCCGGCTCGCATGGACCCCTACCCACCCCATCCCACTCTGGACCTTGAGAGACCCCATGCATGGATGGGGGCAGCTCTCAGCACCCCCCAGTTCACAGCAAGGGGCTTTAGATACCCCCATAATGCAAGGGGAAGAACCCCCCAGAATCTTGCACCCCACACAGCGCTCCTATCGCCAGCCCTCCTGCTCCGACTCACATGGACCTCTGCTCCCAATCCCACCCTGGACCTCATTCACGGAGCGGGGAGGGGCAGCTCTCAGCACCCCTCCAACACACATTAAAGGGATTTAGATACCCCCCCAATGCAGGGGGGGCAGGGCCCCCCCACAACCCCGCACCCCACGCAGCGCTCCTACCAGCCCTCCTGCTCCGGTGCGCATGGACCCCCAGCTCTCACGCCAACACCCGGCGGCACCGCAGCCCGGGGTGTCCCCGCCGCACCCCAAACCTGCCGGCGCCGGGGACCGGGGTGTCGGGGCGGTTGGTGTGGGGAGAAGCGGGAGCGCCTCTGCGTGCGTTTCCCCTGTCTCTTCGGCAGCTCTCGCCAAGCAAGAGCTTCCCCTCCCCTCACCCCCCCTTCCTCCCCGCGCTCCCAGCGATGGTTCATCGTACCAGTCAGCCCAGCCACCGCTCGCCAGGGCCCGCTGCCTGCTCGGGGAGGTGGCACTGCGGGGGACAGGCTGCTATTGAGGGGTCTCTGCTCCCCAGCAGCGTGGTGGGGATGCTACGTGGCTCCCCAAACTCTGCCTGCTGGGATTTAGAGGGTGTGCATGGGGATGAGCAGCCCCATCACCCCCCTGACAACCCCAAACAGCTCCGTCCTGATCCTCCCCAGAAGCATCCCTGAGCAGGAGGCAGAGCCTGGCACCACCCCATCTCCCCCCTGATACCCCACAAAACCATCCATGAGCAGGAGACAGAGCCTGGCAACACCTCATCACCCCCTTGATCCCCCCAAAAGCAACCCTGAGCAGGAGACAAAGCCTGGCATCAACCCATCACTCCCGTGACACACCCTCCAGGATGGGATGGGGTGATAGGATGGGATGAGGGTGATCCACCTGCCTGAGCCCCCCAGCACCCTGCCTGGGCTCCTGGTCCACAGCACTGGGGCACTCACCCTGCAGAGATCACCTCAAGATTTTGATGCCCTGACCACCAGATTAGGGGGTCGTGAGGGGTCTCTCACTGAGGAACCCCCACGTTGATCCAGGGAGTAGGGCAATCCAGGTGGAAAACCCCTCCCCATCTCTACCTGGGCACGATCCTGCCCAACCTCCCCCTCACTGCAGGGGACAGTGACAGTGAGGGGCTGGGGATATTTTTATGCATCCAGACACACCACAGTTTCCTGCACAGGGTCATGCTCTCAGGCTGGGGTGAGGGGGTGTGGGTAAGGCAGGGGTCTGTGGTTGTGCTCCAGTCTGGAACTGGCTGCATCCCAGTTGGGCCACCCCATCTCCCCCCATAGCCAGGCTGCATCACATACTGGTGGGTGGGAGTCCTTCCTCATCTCTCTGGAGTTTTCTCCTCCTCCTCCTCCTCACCCTGCGGTTTGCCCTCACAGATTGACCTCTTTCCTGTGTGGTGGTGAGTCCAGCCCTTGTGTTTCCTGTTCCCATGGAAGGTGCAGGGCTGGTGGAGGTCCTGGGTCCCCCTGGGATGGGGACACCCACCTTGGGTTGATGCCACACTCACCTTGCCACCCCCTGACTCATTCTGTGGATGGTGCAGATCACAGCTCCAGCTTTGGGGGCTTTTGGGATTCTCTGGGGCTCGATGGGGGGATTCAGACCCTGCTGGGGATGGAGCCAACCCTGCCAGTGTCCCTGGGAATGGTTTGGGTTGGAAAGGACCTCAAAGCCCACCCAGTTCCACTCTCCGCCTTCCACACCTCCCACTGGATTGGGGGCTCAAAGCCCCATCCAACCTGGCCTTCAACACCTCCAGGGATGGGGCAGCCACCACTGCTCTGGACAACCTGGGCCAGGGCCTCCTCACCCTCACAGGAAAACATTTCCTCCTAAGATCCCATCTCAATCTCCCCTTTTTCAGCTGAAAACCATTCCCCCTCATCCTATCCCTGCACTCCCTGATCAAGAGCCCCTCCCCAGCTTTCCTGGAGCCCCTTTCAATACTGGGAGGCTGCTCTAAGGTCTCCCAGAAGCTTTCTCTTCTCCAGGCTGAACAACACCAACTTTCTCAACCTGTCCTCATACAGGAGGTGCTTCAGCCCTCAGATCATCTCCGTGGCCTCCTCTGGACTCACTCCAACAGACCCATTTCCTTCCTGATCCACCAGGAGTGTCCCCATCTCTGCTCCCACCACCTTGGGAGGTTGAAGCCTGACAACAAGAGGCAGGGGAGCCCCCAAAGCCTTCAGAGACAGGTAAGGCTGTGAGGGAAGGTGAGTGGTTTCACGGTGCTGCTGGAGGAAACGTTCCCTTACCTTGGTAGAGGAGGCTCTCCCTTGCAGCCCGTCTACCACCTCGTGCCTCAGTTTCCCTCCTTGTAGTCAGAGAGGCTGAGCAGTGAGCAAGGGGTGATGTGCTCCATTTCCAGCCCTCTCCCCAACCCCTGGCAGTGGGGTGGTTCATCCTGTACCATTGGTGCCCATGCTTCCATGTGCCCCACAGCTGGCTCAACCCTGCTTCACTTCAAGTCCCCCAGTGCTCCCAGTCTGGCTTGTTAATGCCAAGCTGCTCACAGTCTTGGCTGTCTGTTGTGGGCACTGCCTCCCTCCCATCACCCTGGCATCAGGGCTGCCTGGCAAAGAGCTCCCCAGCCCCAGGGAGGCTTTTACCTTGCACAAGGAGAGGATGCACAGCCCCGAGCACCCCATTGCCCCCCCAGGTTGAGGGGCTGGAGAGGTTACAGAGAGGGGCAACAAAGCTGGAGAAGGGACTGGAGAACAAGTGTTATGAGGAGCGGCTGAGGGACCTGAGGCTTTTTAGCCTGGAGAAGAGGAGGATGAGGGGAGACCTCATCACTGTCTACAACTGCCTGAAAGGAGGTTTTAGCCAGGTGGGTGTTGGTCTCTTCTCCCAAGTGACAGCTGATAGGACAAGAGGAAATAGCCTGAGTTGCACCAAGGGAGGTTCAGACTGGACATTAGGAAAAATTTGTTCACTGAAAGGGTTCTCAGGCACTGGCAGAGGCTGCCCAGGGAGGTGGCCGATTCCCCATCCCTGGAGGTGTTTAAAAGACAGGTAGACAACTTTCTCAGGAATGTGGTTTAGTAGTGAACAGGTATGGTTGGACTCAATGATCTCAAAGGTCTTTTCCGACCAAGCGAATCTATGATTCCAGGTTGAGGCCCCCCCCATGGATCCATCCAGCTTCTACCCCCCAAACCTCCTGCTCACAGCTCTTTGGGTCTCATCCTGCACCTCCCACCTCCCTGCAGCACCCAGCGTTGCTCCATCTCCTTGTGTGGGTCCCCTGCTCAGACACGCTCTCCCTGCCGAGCACCCCGGGGTGCCCGCCCCCCACCCACCCCCCACCCACCTCGTCGGGCACCACACGGAGCCAGATCCTTCCCTCCCTCCTCCGGCATTGGCTCCGCTGGGTTTCGCCACAGCCGCCTCCAGCTTAAAGGTGCGAGCGGGTGCTGGGCGAGCCGGGACGGTGAGGATGGGTGTTCTCCACTGGCTCACGGCCTCTGCACTCTGCACCACCATCCGGGGTGAGTCTGGCCCCCTGTGGCCCTGCCCGTGCTGGGGACACCCCAGGGTGGGAGCTGGGTGGAACACAAGAAAGGACTCCCCCCCTCCCTCTCTGCCGGGAGGGCAGCGGGCAGGCTGGGGAAGTGGTTTCTTGCTTGTTGGGTCCCCAAATTTGCAGTTCCTCTAAGAGAAAGGAGAGTTGGGGTGGGGTGGTAAAGAGGAGGGGGGTGATGTGTTTTGAGGGCTTAGGTTGGAAAGGACATGAACACTTTCCACTGGATCAGGTGGCTCAAAGCCTCCTCCTCCAGTTGGTGAGCAGAGCAGGGACCACAGGGACATGTGGGTCCCAAAGGAGCAGGGAAGGGAGCCAAGTGGGCTGTCACTGGGAGCAGCAGGAGAGGATAGGGTGGCAGGGGTCCATGCCCCCACAAGACCCCCTTCCCAGGTGGGTGCAAAACCAAGTGGGATTGTGGGGTTGCTGGATCCATCGCTGTTTCTCCCACCCTGGGCACCCTTTGTGGGGGTGATGGGTGCCCGTGGGACAGCCTGGGGTGCAGGTGGTGGGGGCTGCGGGTCCATCCTGCCCCAGGGTTTGGGTGCAGGAGCAGAGCTGGGACTGGTTCCAGCTGCCCAGGGCTGGGAATGGGGCAGGAACTGCTGGCTCCTTGCTCCCAGTGAGGGAGAAGATGCTGACAGAGGGAAAGGCCTTCTCCCAGAGGCAGGTGTGTTGGCGTGGGGTTGCACAAGATGGGAGTCCTAAGGGAGACTGGGAACGCCACTGGGAGATGCCAGGCGGGATCAGCTGGCTCCCTGGCACCCCTCTTCCGTGCCCAGCTTGCTGAGGGCCAGCCTGGCTGCATCCCCCCTTGGAAGCACCATCCAAAGCTATGGCCAGCGGCCCCCGGGGTGACATTTCTTTCCATGGGGACAATCCCCAACAGCCACCCCAGCAGCTGGGGTTCCCCAGGGGTGCCACATCACAGGGTTTGCTCCAGTGTGGTGGAACGGTGCTGACCTGGCCCTGCCAGGGTGTCTGTGTGTCAGCATCCTCTGCACGTGCCACCGGTGGGCTCAGGGAGCTGCTTTCGGGCAAGCCCCCCACCCCATCCCCAGTCCTCCCACTCACCCCTGCCCCTCTCTGCCTTCCCAGGACAGGACTATGGCTTCTCCCGCCCACCCCCTCAATTTGGTTCCATCTACCACGTCCGAGGTAACGGGATCCCACAGCACCCTTTGATGGGGAGCAGAGGATGCTCAGCACCGGGCAGGACCAGACTGTCCCAGTGCCAAACCGGGGCAGCTTCCCACAGCCTCTCCTTGCACCTCCTCGGTGGGCTGCGGGTCTGCATGGTCTGCAGGTGCTGGGGGGGGGGGCTCAGTGAGGGATGTTGGGGTGCTGAGGCCTCAGGGCTGAGCTGTGTCCCATGCTGGGGAACTGACAGGTGTCATTAAGCTGCCCTACGCTGAGATTGAGGAGCCCTTCGAAGCCTGGTACAACCTGACGGGCAACATGAGCCGGATACAGTATTATGATGGTGAGCAGGAGGGCATCCAGGATGTGCCCACCCCGCACCGGTCCCACCTGCAAAGGGAGGACCTGATCAGGACTCACCGGGCCTCAGTTTCCCCTTCCCGCTGGCACAGGGCAGGTGATCACCTACCAGCTGGCGGCGGTGAAGCCCTACGGGATGCAGTACAAGATCACACCTGAGACCACGGAGAAGGAGGTGAACACCATGAAATGCTTCCAGCTGCCCGGCTCCGAGGAGGATGTGGTCAAGGCTCAGAGCGTCTTCCCCAGCATTGATGGCTTCAAGGTGAGGGGGGTGGACCCTGGTGCAACCCCACTTCTTGGAGCGTCTTCAGGGTGGTGGGAGTGCTGGAGGTGCTCCTCCCCGTCCCAGGAGATGCTCCTCCCCGTCCCAGGGGATACTCTTCTCCATCCCAGGGGATGCTCCTCTCTACCCCAGGGGATACTTCTCTCCATCCCAGGGGATGCAAGGTGCTGGAACAGGTCAGGACGTGTCCCACACCTCCAGCACACAGGGAGGGTCACTTCTCCACCCAGACTGGGGCCGAACTCCCAGCCCCTTTCCCAACCCCGACTCCCAGCCCCTTTCCCAACCCCAGCAGCCGTGTTGGAACGTGTCACAGCCCACACAAACACTGGTGTTTTGGGATGGCTCAGGCAAGTTGCTGCACGGCAGCTCAGCTCCCGCAGGCTCCCGCCTCTGGCAGGGCTGGGCACAGCAGGATGGGTGCAAGGTGTGAGTGGTGTGGACACCAAGCTGGACACTGAGACCCACACGTGCCTGCAGGGCGAGAGCTTGGAAACACACAGGAAAAACCTGGATCCTTTTGGGGAGAGGGTGCAGGCAGATGCCCCCACTATGGGTGTGCACAGAGCATTGAGGGAGGTGTCCTCCAGGAACCACTGAGATCTGTCCTGTCTTGCACCCTGAATGGTTTGGATTGGAAGGAACCTCAAAGCCCATCCAGTTCCACCCCCTGCCATGGGTAGGGAGACCTCCCACTGGGTCAGGGAGCTCAAAGCCCCATCCAACCTGGCCTAGAACACCTCCAGGGATGGGGCAGCCACCATTCTCTGGGCAACCTGTGCCTCATGGGAATCCTTGCCCTGCTCTCCATCCCATGCATGGCTGCTTCCTGAGGCCATGGAGCTCCTCAATGCAGCCCGAGAGCCCAGTGCAGGCCGGTGCAAGGTGCTGTAGGTGCACCAGGAGTAATAAGCTCCTGAGAAGGTGCTGGGTGAGAAGGCATGAGCACAGGGAGCTGATGCAGGGTCCTCACCCGGAGCCCCTCTCCCTGTCCCCCCAGTTCCTGCGGGAGGAGTACTACCAGGGCCGGTACTGCGCCGTCTGGCAGAACGTCACCCACTGGGCGCAGAAGAAGAACGTCTACACCCTGTGGGTGACCAACTCCAGCTGTGGGGTGGCCCCTGTCCACTACGAGATGCGGGGTTACAACAGCTTGCTGGGCTCCCACTACGACAAGTACGAGATCGCCTACACTGACTTCGACAACAGCTTCCCCTTCTCCGTCTTCGACCTCCCCATCAATGGTGAGTGGGGTTGGGCACCTCCACCCTGCTTGTGGGGCTCAAGGCTGATGGCATCCCCTCCTTGCTCCCCAGAGACGAAGAAGTGTGGGGTCCTGCCGGGGAGCGTAGTGGAGCACCGGGTGTTGGCCAACCCCATGGAGGACCTGGTGGGGCGGCACCAGCCCCGGGCCCATGAGGTCTTCCACCACTACCGCAGGCGGCTGGGACGGCATTACAGCTCCGTGAGGGAGCTGGAGCACAGGCAGAGCATCTTTGTGCACAACATGAGGTACAGGAACACAGGGAGATGTGAACCACCCCATCCCCGGGGTGCCTCATCGCTGGGTGTTGCATTTCCCCATTCTGCTCTGCACTGGGGAGGCCCCACCTTGAATGTCATGTTCAGTTTTGGACACCACAGGATAAAAAGGACATCAACCTACTGGAGAGTGTCCAGAGGAGGCCGAAAGCTGGTGAGGGGTCCAGAGGAGAAATCATATGAGGAGAGGCTGAAGTCACTTGGTCTGTTCAGCCTGGAGAAAGAGGAGACTGAGGGGAGACCTCAGGAGGAGAAGGAGGAGAAGGCCCTGAGCTCTATGGTGACAAATGACAGGACCCAATGGAATGGCAGGAAGGGGCCAGAGAAGGACTAGGTTGGACTTTAGGAAGAGGTTCTTCCCCCAGAGGGTGGTGGAGCACTGGAACAGCTCCCCAGGGAAGCAGTCACACCAAATCTGACAATATTCCAGAAGCATTTGGCCAGCGCCCTCATGGTGTGGATGTTGGGGTTGTCCTGTGCAGGGACAGGAGTTGGACTCGATGACCCTCGTGGGTCCCTTCCAACTCAGGTCATTCTATGATGATTCTATGATGGTGATGTGGTGGGAGATGGTGTCGGTGCCACCTGATGTTGTCCCCACCACGATGGCAGGTTTGTGCACTCAAAGAACCGCGCCGCGCTCTCCTACACGTTGGAGCTGAACCACCTGGCTGACCGCACGCCCCAGGAGCTCGCAGCCCTACGGGGCCGCCGCCCCAGCAGGACTCCCAACAACGGGCAGCCCTTCCCCACCGAGCTCTACGCTGGCCTCATCCTGCCCGAGAGCCTTGACTGGCGCATGTACGGTAGGTGCGGGGTCGGGGTCTCACTAGTGGGGAGCTGCAGGGAGGTGTGAGGCTCCAACATGGAGGATGTGAATGCTCCTCATCCAGTCAAGCCTCCTGTTCTCCATCACCACCCATGTGCTGTCCCGTGGGACCCACGGGAGGATGAGGCTTGGGGCACCTGATCCAGTGGGAGGTGTCTCTGCCCATGGCAGGGGGGTACAAAAGGATGACCTTTAAGGTCCTTCTCAACCCAAACCAGTCTATGATGGAGGAAGGGCTCATCCAGCAGAAGGCAACTTGACCAGCACTTGGCCCTCCTTCAGTCTGGTGGCCCAGGGACAGATGTGACATGTGAAGCCACATCTGGCTTCCCCCATGTCCCCATCATCTGGGAGCAACACCCCCAGAGCTTGTCCCAACCCAGGGACAAAGTTCCCACAGGTTTGCTGGTGCATTTGTTCCCCCTTGGTTAGAATCAAGCCCTGGCTGTGCTGCCTCCGGGAGCAAAGCAAGTCCTCAACTCCTGCCCCAGTTTCCCTTCCACCAGTGCCACCCCAGCCTCTCACCCCCCTCCCTCTGTCCCCAGGTGCCGTGACCCCTGTGAAGGACCAGGCTGTCTGCGGGTCTTGCTGGAGCTTCGCTACAACGGGTGCCATGGAGGGTGCCCTCTTCCTCAAGGTGAGAGCGGGGCTCCTTGGGGGTGGCCAGGGCACCTGGATGATGCCCATCCCCATCTCTACAGCGTGTGCCCCCCACAGACCGGGGTGCTGACCCCCCTGTCCCAACAAGTCCTCATCGACTGCTCCTGGGGCTTCGGGAACTACGCCTGCGATGGGGGTGAGGAGTGGAGAGCCTACGAGTGGATCAAGAAACACGGTGGCATCGCCAGCACCGAGTCCTATGGCAGCTACAAGGGGCAGGTGACGGTGGTCCTGTGCCTCTGCCAGGGTCCCTCAGCTGTTGGGATGTGACCCCTGGGACTTTAAAGCCATGGTGGGGCTGATCAGGATGGGCTGGAGGTGCTAACAGGCTCTGGAGATGGGGGTGTCACCTCGTCCCCAAGACGCCAGGCTCCCTGTGCTTCAAAGTCATCCAAAGCCAAGCCCTGGGGCTCTGCTGGGTGGTTTCATCACCACATGCCTCAGTTTCTCTTCTTGCAAAACAGGGACAAGGCTCCTCCACCCATGGGTGGTGCCATGGGTCCCTCTGTACCCCAGGGCGCAGGGATGGAGCAGAGCTGCCTGGGGACAGGGATGTGGCTGCAAGATGCAGGCAACACCTCCCCAGGGCTTTGGATGCAGAGCCAGCTCCTCACCCTGTGTGTGGGCAAAGGCTGTGTCCCTACAGCCACCAGGAAACCACGGTGGGCAAGGGAGGACAGAGGAACCACAGCCAGGATGCTGTCACAGACCACACCACTTGCTGCATCAGAGCTGAGCTGACTGGGGGCAGCCGGGGTGGGCAGGGTTGGGGACTCCTGATGACACAGTGTCCTCCCCTGGATGCCACAGAATGGCTTGTGCCACTACAACCAGTCTGAGATGCTGGGCAAGATCACGGGCTACGTCAACGTCACCTCGGGCAACATCACGGCGGTCAAAGCTGCCATCTACAAGCACGGCCCCGTGGCCGTCAGCATCGACGCCTCGCACAGGACCTTCTCCTTCTACTCCAACGGTGTCTACTACGAGCCCAAGTGCGGTGAGTCAGGTGGCACACGGAGCACGGGAGGACCTGGGTGCCCAGGGAGATGCCAGGACACCCAGGATCCCTTCCTTGTTGTTGAGCAGCCTGGGCAGGGGTGGAGGAGGGAACCAGTCCCAGTGCTGCTGGTAGTTCAGGAGCAGGGATGCTCTCAGACAGGGATGCTCTTTGGACAAAAAACATCTCCGGTGTCGTTCCCTGCAGCAAATGAGTCAGGAACTCTGGACCACGCAGTGCTGGCCGTGGGCTACGGGGTCCTGCAGGGAGAGACCTACTGGCTCATCAAGAACTCCTGGTCCACATATTGGGGCAACGATGGCTACATCCTCATGGCCATGAAGGACAACAACTGCGGCGTGGCCACCGAAGCCACCTACCCCATCCTGGCCTGAGCCACCTCTTGGCTCAGTGGGGAAAGCCCTTGGCAACGCTCTCGGTACCGTCCCCTGGATCAGCCAATTCCATGTCACGCAGGAGGAAGAAGCTGGGGACAAGGTGGGACAGGGCCGTGGGTGCTGGACAAGAGGCTGGATGGGACCCAGCCATAAGCTTGCCAATAAAGACCCTGGAAAAGTACTGTTTGGCTTCTACAAGAGGGATTCAATTGCTGCCCACCCAGCTCTGCCCCCTTTGCAGACCCTGGCACCTGCAGCGTGTGGCACCTCTGTCCCCTGAGTGGTTCCCTGTCCTCAGGATTGTTTTCATTGTCCTGGGAAGGGGACAGTGCCTGCCTGGATGAGCCAGTTGGCTCTTGCAGACGGTCTCAGACACCCAGGGCGAGGGGAGTGGCTTTTCCAGCCCTGTGTCTCGAGGTGGAGCACAAACAACCCCAGGGATTTCTGCTGAGATGAGAAATTCCTGGCGCGGTGTGTTGGGGAGAGGAGAAGGCATCCACCCTCTGCCCCACTGCCAGGGTCCCTGTTGTGACTACGGGTGGGGATGTCACCAGCAGTGTTTGCCAACACCGTGATCCAGGCTGTCCTTCACCCCGTGGAGCTGCTCCCCTCCAGGGGAAGATGATTTACACCATGGCCATAGCTCACCCCAGTGCTCCCAGTTTGGACTCGACCCCTCCTGCTATTGTGTCCCACTGGGTGGGTGCAAGATGATCCTGCAAGAAGTTCTCCTTGCCCTGATCCTGGTGGTCTCCTAGTTTTGCCTTGGGGCAGGATGCATCTGGGATAGGATGCGTCTCCTCAGCACCAAGGTGCTGCGATGGCAGTGGGCCCTGGGGAGGTGCTGCAGCTCAGGGTGCATCAGCCCAGCCCTGCACCCATGGGCACAGCCAAATTCATCCCAACTCAACCCCAGTGGAGTGTGCAGCCAGCCCACCCTGAGCCCTTATCTGCTTTGTTTTGGGCTCGCACAGCCCCGCGGGTGCTCGCTGGCGCCTTGGGCTGGCATCAGCTGGAAGGGTGAAGGGTGAAGGCCACTCTGCCACAGTGCCAGCACTGCTCTCCCCCTCGGCTCTATTTTTCCATGCAGCTCCTGACATTTTGTCTTGCATCTCTCTCCTTTTTTTTCCAATTAACCCCTCCCTAATTGCACTCCTGGGCTTGCATCTGGAAGGATGCGGGGATGCAAATGGACCCCATCTCTCCACAACTGCCCAGTGCAGTCTTTAGTGAGGATACCTTGGCTCCTGTCCCAGATGGGTGGGGAGCACCTGGATGGGTTTAGGGGTGTTTGGCAGGGTCTCACTGCACCTCCTTACCCCAAAAAGAAGCCCAGCAACCCCCCAAAAAGGGCTCAGAGACCACAAAATGGGAAGAGATACCTCAAAAATAGGCACAGAAACCCTCAAAATGGATGAAGAGACCAAAAAATAACCCTAGAAACTCCAATAATGTGCACAGAGACCCAAAAATGGGGAACAAAGGTGCGATGCAGATGCTTCCCTTGCATGCAGCAAAGCCTGGCTGCAAAGTGACACATAGGGTGGGTGGGAGTGCAAGGACATCCTCAGCACCCGTCACCAGCCCCCCAGTCTATGGGCACCCACCTACTCCCCAGGGAATGACCTGGCCATGCGGTTCCAGTGCCCATGTCGGGCTGGGACCCACCCTGCTGCCCCCAGAGTAAGCCACACAAGACACAGCACTGGCACCCATCCTGGTGTGGGTGGGAAAAGCATGGTGCCCATGAAACCCATGGGTGCCCACAAGGGCAAGGGCAAGTAGTGATGGGATGAGGGGGAATGGCTTTAAACTGGAAGGAGGAAGATTTAGATTAGACATAAGGAAGAAATTCTTCACGATGAGGGTGGGGAGGCCCTGGCCCAGGTTGCCCAGAGAAGTGGTGGCTGCCCCATACCTGGAGGTGTTCAAGGCCAGGCTGGATGGGGCTTTAAGCCCCCTGATCCAATGGGAAGTGTCCCTGCCTGTGGAACTGGATGGGTTCTGAGGTCCCTTCCAACACAACCCATTCCATGAAGATAAAGCCACACCTCCCCCTTGGTCTATTCCCAGCTCAGGGAAGGACAAGGCTTTGCCCGTTGGCTGCCGCAGCTCCCTGCCCACCCACCAGCAGTATTTAAGCCACAGGTGGGTGCAGGGTGGCAGCGTGGGCTTGGGGGGTGTGCAGGATGGGGCTGGGCTGGCTGCTGGTGCTGGGGACTGCTCTGCTGCTGGGTGAGCATCCACCCTGGTTGAGCTTGGGCTGGGATGGATGTTGTGCCCCCAACACGGGGCGATGATACCATACCCCTTAGCTTGGGTACCACAGTGGTCCTGGGCTGCTGGGGGGGTCCTCACCCCGGGAGGGGGCTGCTCTGTCCCTGTCTCTGCCGCAGAGAGGGGGGTGTTCAGCACTGTAAAGGGGTCTGGGGTTTGTTCTTGTTTTTCTTCCAGGAGCAGAGAGCAAAGCTCCTCTGGAGACACCCACATTTGGGGACATCTACCACGTCACAGGTACCGCTCAGGGACAGGGAACCCCTCTGGGATCGATCTTAGAATCACAGAATTGCTTGGTTGGAAAAGACCTTTGAGATCATCGAGTTCAACCGCACCTTGGATGGTCCCAAGGGGGACCAGCTCCCACTTGATGTTCCCGAGCTGAGGAAGCTCCAATTCCCCCTCAAACCCAAGGGATGGGGACTATCACTGCTATGGGGTGTCACCAGCAGCAACCATGGGTGGGGGAAGGATGGGGTGATGCTGTGGGACCCTGGGGTGCTCCCTGCCTTCCCTGCAGGTTCAGGTCAGGGGGACAGGGGATGTCCCAGGGGCTCAACGCCCTGAGCCCAGCCCCTCTGTGCCCACAGGAATCATCAGCTTGCCCTACGCAGAGATCAGGGAGCCCTTCGAAGCCTGGTACAACCTCACCGGGGGCAAGAGCCGCATCGAGTACTACGGCGGTGGGTGCAGAAAGGGGTCCACCTCCCCATCCCATCACCACCCCTTCCTTCTGCCCCAGGACCTTTGGGAGCCCCAGCAAAGCCTTGGGAACCACCATGCCAGGACATGGACGCTTGGCTTGACCTTAGTGCTGTCCCCATCTCCAGGCCAAGTGGTCACCTACCAGTTTGGCTCCATTGAGCCCTTCGGTGCCAGCTTTAAGGTGACACCCGAGACCACGGAGACAGAGGTCAACGTTCGCAAGTGCTTCCGCATCAACGGCACTGACAGGGACCTCATTGCCCCACAGAGTGTCTTCCCCAGCCTGGAGAACTTCAAGGTGAGCTCCAGGCATGCTCTCCAGGATGTGGGATGAGGTAGGAGAGGGGATGAGGGATCCCCATTGTCATGAAAGGTCTGATGGGCACCTCCCTACGAAGGCAGAGCATCTGCTGGCTGGGAATGGATAAATAAAAGGTTGGATGCGACCATGGGTGATGGAGGTGCAGGGTTGCATCCAACTTGGCACGATACAGGATGGGTGCTGGGTGGAGCACCATCACTGCAGGTGCCCCAGGTGACCACGGGGCAGTGCCAGGGCCGGGGTCAGTGTTGGTGTGGCAGCGCCGTCCCCGACACGTGCTCTGTGCCCAGCGGTTGCGGGAGGAGCGCTTCCGCGGGCAGCGCTGCGCCGTCTGGCAGAACATCACCTACTGGGGCCACAAGAAGAACGTCTACACGCTGCGGGTGGGCAGCTCTGCCCATGGCCCCGTGCCCCTGCACTACGAGGTGCGCGGCTTCAACAGCCTCCTGGGCTCCCACTACGACAAGTACGAGATCGACTACTCCTCCTTCAGCCACCGCTTCCACCCCAGCGTCTTCCATCTCCCTGAGGGTGAGTGTCCTTGGCCACCCCACAGAACACTCCGCGGCCGGTGAGGTCACCAAAACGCAGCACTGCTTGGACCTCTTTTATTTGGGTTTCTTTTTTCTGGGGGGGTGGTTCCAGAGCCTGATAATTCGGGGGAATTGGTTTGGCTGGCTAAAAAAAAAACAAACAAGGGAGAAATCTAATTAATCATAGAATCATGGAATGGTTTAGGTTGGAAGGGACCTCAAAACCCATCCAGTTCCAAACCCCCTGCCATGGGCAGGGCCACCTCCCACTGGATCAGAGGGCTCAAAGCCCCATCCAGCCTGGCCTTGAACACTTCCAGGGATGGGGCAGCCATCACTTCCCTGGCCAACCTGGACCAGGACCTCCCCACCCTCACAGGGGAACATTTCTTCCCAAGATCCCATCTCAATCTCCCCTCTTTCAGCTGAAAACCATTTCCCATGTCCTATCCCTGCACTCCCTGATCAAGAGCCCCTTCCCAGCTTTCCTGGAGCCCCTTTCAGTACTGGGAGGCTGCTCTAAGGTCTCCCCAGAGCCTTCTCCAGGCTGGTCGAGTCTATCTCTCTCAATCTGTCCTCATATGGAGGTGCTCCAGCCCTCAGATCATCTCTGTGGCCTCTTCTGGACCCGCTAGGGCGATATTCCTGGTGCTGGCTCCTCTATGCTGGTGCACAGGGTGCTGGGTGGGATGGTGGGTGCTCAGGAGCTGCTCTGGATGTGGATGCAGATGTGGATCCTCCACATTCATGTGTCTATACAGCCCCAATGGCTTTAGGGATGACCATTCAGTGTACCCTGGCTGGAGGGGGGGAGTAGGAAAGGCTGTCCCCACTCAGGAGGCTTCAGCCACCCTCTGTGCCTCGTGGCAGGGGTGAAGTGCGAGCAGTGGCCCATGGCCGGCCCGGACCACCACATCATGGCCAACCCCATGCAGGAGTTTGTGGGGAGGGCACCAGAGACAGACCACATCCACCACCACCTTTTCCACAGCTACAAGGAGAGGTTTGGAAAGAGCTACAGCAGCAAGGAGGAGCACGAGCACCGCAAGCGCACCTTCATCCATAACATGCGGTACAGGGTGGGGGGGGCAGGGTGATGGGCTTGGAGGGGACACTCGGGGATGGGGTGGCCAGGGGTGGTCTCCTGCTCCCCTCATCTCACAGCAGCTCTGCTCTGCTCCAGGTTTGTGCACTCGAAGAACCGCGCCGCGCTCTCCTACACGCTGGAGCTGAACCACCTGGCCGACCGCACGCCCCAGGAGCTCGCAGCCCTACGGGGCCGCCGCCCCAGCAGGGCTCCCAACAACGGGCAGCCCTTCCCCACCGAGCTCTACGCTGGCCTCATCCTGCCCGAGAGCCTCGACTGGCGTCTCCATGGTGAGAAGACAGAGAGGGGAAACTGGGGATACAGAGCCCCTCGCTTATGGGGAGCAGCTGAGAGACCTGGGGTTGTTCAGCCTGGAGAAGAGAAGGCTGAGGGGAGACCTCGTCACTGTCTACGTTGCTGGAAAGGAGGTTGTTGGTCTCTTCTCCCAAGCATCCTCCACTGCTGTGCTGAGCAGGTCCCCATCCTGCTGTCCATAGGTGCTGTGACCCCCGTGAAGGACCAGGCTGTCTGCGGGTCTTGCTGGAGCTTCGCTACAACGGGTGCCATGGAGGGTGCCCTCTTCCTCAAGGTGAGAGCGGGGCTCCTTGGGGGTGGCCAGGGCACCTGGATGATGCCCATCCCCATCTCTACAGCGTGTGCCCCCCACAGACCGGGGTGCTGACCCCCCTGTCCCAACAAGTCCTCATCGACTGCTCCTGGGGCTTCGGGAACTACGCCTGCGATGGGGGTGAGGAGTGGAGAGCCTACGAGTGGATCAAGAAACACGGTGGCATCGCCACCACCGAGTCCTACGGGCCCTACCTGGGGCAGGTGAGAGTGGCAGCGCTGCTTGGGGAGGGATTACAGTGCCATCCCCTTCCCAATCCTCCCCCCAAGGCTCTCCCAAATCAACCATCACCCCTTTGGCAATGGATGGAGGCTCCACTTTGGTTTAGGGATGCTCCACCTTGGTTTAGGGATGCTCCATCCAAACTGTCCCTGTCTCCCCTTCCCCCTCACTGGGGTGGGTCGGGCCCCCTCCCACCTGCCCCAGGACACCGATGCCACCTTATCCTCCCCCCCAGAATGGCTACTGCCACTGCAACGAGTCAGAGATGGTGGCCCAGCTCGCCAGCTACACCAGCGTGGAGCCGGGCAGCGCCACGGCGCTGAAGGCGGCGCTGGTCAAGCACGGCCCCGTGGCCGTCAACATCGATGCCTCAACAAGTCCTTCGCTTTCTATGCCAACGGTGTCTATGAGGAGCCCCTCTGTGGTGAGTCCAGCCCACCCAGGAGGCTCCATGTCCTCCTCACCGGGGTTGGGGAAGACAGAAATATTTGTAGGGTGGGATTTGCTTCCCTTCTAAGGTCCTGGCTGGGGAAAACAGAGCAGCTCAGTGCGTTGGGAATCACCTCCTGCTCCAAGGGATGGGGACTGAGATGCCACTGTTTTCTTTTCCACTCCCACCAGGAAATGAGACGTCAGCGCTGGACCACGCGGTGCTGGCCGTGGGCTACGGGGTCCTGCATGGCAAGAGCTACTGGCTCATCAAGAACTCCTGGTCCACATACTGGGGCAACGATGGCTACATCCTCATGGCCATGAAGGACAACAACTGCGGCGTGGCCACCGCCGCCTCCTTCCCCATCCTGGCCTGATGGGTCACAGCCCCACACATGCCCTATCCCTTCCACGTCCCCCTGGGCAGCTCCAGATGGACTGGGGGTCTGGCAGAGGGATGTGTGACTCAGGGAGGTGGTTGTGGGGCAGCTCAGCTGGAGGCTGGAGGGTGCTCCCAGCTCTCTGACGTGGTATTTTACCATTTGGGCAATAAAAGCCTGTAGAAGTGATCCTGTCTGGCCTGCTGGGGTGTTTTCTGCCTGTCCTACATCAACCACAGTCTGTGCCACGACTGCAGCCCTCTGTGTGATGAGTTACACCCAGTGCTCAGCCCTGTTTGGGTTATGTGTGCCTGAACCCCAAAGTTTTCAGTGCCATCCCCTTCCCCAGCAGCAGGAGGGAGC
Source organism: Dromococcyx pavoninus (assembly GCA_033558185.1). Lineage (NCBI taxonomy): Eukaryota > Metazoa > Chordata > Aves > Cuculiformes > Neomorphidae > Dromococcyx > Dromococcyx pavoninus. Next base: position 5,979 of record JAUMJL010000365.1, on the reverse strand, counting down.
CTGAATCCACTCTCAGAAGCTGTGCTGGGCTCTGAGCCCTCCTGTTCATAACTGGAGTCTGTCCCCATTCCAGCATCCCAGCATCATACTGGGAAGAAGGGAGCTGCCCTTGCTAGAGAGCTTGGTGGCACACCTGGATGCTCTCCTCAGCCTCTCTCTGGGTTCTGATGTAGATCAGTGCTTGGTGACTTGATAATTGATGAGTTGATGCTTGACACCCATCTGGGAGGAAAATGGAGCTTCTGGGCGTTTCCATGCCAACAACCCTTGGGATGGAAGGAACTCAAATGGACCCAAAGGAGACCCAGCTCATTTCATCCAGGACACTTCAGGAAGGGTTCATCCAGACTCCTGGGCCATAGCCAGGCTCGGAGCTGTCACCCCAGAGCTGTCATCCTCCTTCCACCTCCTCTTGCTCCGGATCTTTAACCCAAAACTGGCACTGCCAGGCTCTGTCTTCCCAGTTTGAGAGCCCAACTAGCAGCTGGGATGGAGCCTACAACAAAGAAAGAGCCAGTCCTGGCTTGTATTAGCATGTGCAGGGGCTGCATCCTCCCCCAAAATGGGGTTCTGGCAGTTGAGAAGTGACATCTTTCATGGCTACACCCTTCTTTTGCACAGCAAACGGCACCCAGGGAGCAGCGTTTCCCCCCCGGCGACGTGATTGCTCCCACGTGAGGGTGGCTGGTCATAATATTTTCTTGTTTTCTTTTCCCTGTCCACCTGCTTATTTTACAATTTGCTGCCCTGATTTCTGAAGTGGTCTTTAATCATTCTCAGCAGGGGTGCTGACTCGAATTTACGTCTGGGAGAGAAACGATCACGGCGCAGGAATAATGTGGTTTATTCCGTGGGAGTCCAGGTCTCTGGATCTTTGATTCTCTTGACTGCAGTCAATAAAACATGCTTTGACTTTGAGGGAACCGTGACTTTCAGGCTCCCTTTGGATAGGTGATGTTCTGAATTTGCTGCTGAACACGCAGAGCTGGAGGGTTTGCAACCCCAGGAAGCATTTAGGAGGAGCCTGAAATTTTGCTTTTAGAATCACAGAATGGTTTGGGTTAGAAGGGACCTCAAAGCCCATCCAGTTCCAACCCCCCTGATATGGGCAGGGACACCTCCCACCGAATCAGGGGGCTCAAAACCCCATCCAACCTGGCCTTGAACACCTCCAGGAATGGGGCAGCCATCACTTCTCTGGCCATCCTGTTCCAGCTATCCTGTCCGTGCCACTCGCTGCCACTCATCCCCCAGGGCTGGGACAGAGGCAACCAAGGAAATTGCCTGGGACCCTCTCCGGTGACCAATGACAGGACCTGAGGGAACAGCAGGAAGATGGGCCAGGGAGGGTTAGACTGGACATTAGGAAGAGGGTGGTGGAGCACTGGAACAGCTCCCTAAGGAAGCAGTCACAGCCTTACAATATTCCAGAAGCATTTGGCCAATGCCCTCTGACACACGGTGTGAATGTTGGGGTTGTCCTGTGCAGGGACAGCAGTTGGACTCGATGATCTTTGTGGGTCCCTTCCAACTCAGGTCATTCTGTGATTCTATGACCCCACTCCATATGGGGCTGCCGTGGTCAAAAATCACCCAGGATAAGAGGAGGGGGAGATGTGCCATGGGATGTGACCATGCCTGGGCACAGGGGTGTCAGGAGTAATCTGGGCAGGAATCAGGCACATTAACTTGCAGGGCAAAACAAACCTTCCAACCTAAACCATTCTGTGATGCTCTGATCTCTGGTGGCTTCACCCTGGGTGTCATTCAGTCAAGCTGGTGCAGTGATGATCACTGCCTGCCCGGCAGCAACTCATCCCCTGGGAAGGAGATGGGAACCTTGGGGAAATCCCAGCTCCACGCTGGGCTCTGACCCCTCCCTCTACTCTCGCAGAGCCCCAAACCAGCCAGGACACGGGGCGTGAGCCGAGACAGAGCAAAGCACCACAAACACCTCCCGAGAGGCGTTTTGTTTCCAGCAAAACAGCCTTTCTGTGGGTGAGAGCATCCAGATCCACGGGAATCAATCTGTCCACACATCCAGAAATTCAGGGTGGGCTGAGTTGGCCGAGCTAAATTATTCCCTGAGGAAAGGCGGCTGGGATTTCAGCTGGGTTTGGGTTTGTTTTTTTTTTTGCCCTGCCCTCGGCTGTGTTGGATCCGGACGGCGTTTCCCTCCGGAGGCAGCTGAGCTCCAAGGCAGAGCTCTGTGCAGCAATGCCAGGTGGCCAGAAAATGTGCTCCAACCCCAAAAAAAAAGCTGGCTGCCTTTCAGCTCTGGATGAATTATCTGTGAAACCCTCTTACGGCTCGCACAAAACAAGGTAATTATTCAGAAAGCAGGGGACAGAGGAGAGAGCCAGCACAGGAAAATATTATCTGTTAGTGATTTACAGGGAACCACAGCCGGTGTCAAAGAACAGCAGCTGAATCAAAGTCGCTTGGGCAACTTCTTGGCTCCCAAATGTTTCAGACAAGTGAAGGGGCTGATCACAAGCTCCCAACACCACTCTTGAGCCCTGCGAAGAGGCTCCTGGGGGTCTGGGGCTCCAGAGCCGAGTGGTTCACAGAGGGAAAGGACACGTTGTGGTGCCTGAAGGTTTCAGGATGGTGAAGACTGTGATCCGGGGGGGCCAGCTCGCTTTTGCTATCTAATCTGGTAACTGGAGTGTTTTGGGGTACAAATGGTTGCATTCAATGTGATCTGAACAGTTCCAAGCTGTGCAAAGCCAGAAATTGCTTCACTGCTAGCAAGGCTATGCTGGAAAATCACTGAGGCAGTGGCTTTTTGAACCTTTCTTATTACACTCCCTTCAGTAGCAGCTTTACGAATGCTCTTCCTTAGCCAAACGTTTTTCCCTTGGCGACCGTGACTGCTCTGGCAGGTTGGTCGTTCACGTTCTGAAATGAAACCATTCCTTTCCCTTCAGCTCTAGAGATTTGCAGCCCCCTCCCATGACTTTCAGGAGGTTTTATTTCTTGTAACACATGGCTTGTGGCGTTTACGCTTTCCAGGTGTGCTGTCAAACCCCAGAAAACCGGGCAGCCCCAGCCTTCCTCCACCCCATTCCACCCCCAGAACCTCTCCTTGCAGCCCCTGAGCAGCAAAGAGGGGGTTGTTTAAAGCCATCCACCACCTCTGCCAAGCTCTGCCTTCTGCTTTCACCGATCCTATTTCCCAATCACAATCCAGCATCCAGCACAATGCAAGGGATTTCATGAAATTAAGCATTTCTCCTACACGCAGTGTATTTGCCCCGTGATTATAAGTAGTCCCCGAGGTAGCCAAGCACAGCAGAATTTCAGTTTAATATGCACACCCACGCAGCCTTACTAAAAACCCAAGACACTCCCCCAGTCCTTGGGAAAGACTGAGCACTGCAGAGAGCATCTCGTATTTCAGCTTCATCACTTGCACAAGCTGGGGCTGGGAATACTCTGTCATCCGGTGTGGAAGGAAAAAAAAAAAAGAGGTGGGGAAAGAAATTTCCCAGAGATTTGAAGGTATCTCTGATGGGCTGAGAGAGAGCAGGGTGTAAGGACACAGCAATGTCAGATGATACCAAGCTGAGTGGGGCAGTTGCCACACCAGAAGGACGGGATGGCATCCAGAGGGACCTGGGCAAGTTGAAGTGGGGCTGTGTGAAACTCATGGGGTTCAACAAGGCCAAGTGCAGGATCCTGCACCTGGGTCAGCACAACCCCCGGTGTCAATATAGGATGGGGGACACTGTGATTGAGAGCAGCCCTGAGGAGAAGGACTTGGGGTGTTGGTGGATGAGAAGATCCACAGGAGCAGCAATGTGCGCTCACAGCTCGGAAACCAACCGTGTCCTGGGCTGCATCCAGAGCAGGGGGACCAGCAGGGCCAGGGAGGGGATTCTGCCCCTCTGCTCCGCTCTGGTGAGACCCCATCTGGAGCCTTGTGTCCAGTTCTGGAATCTCCAACGTAAGAAGGATATGGAACTGTTGAAGCACGTCCATGAAGATGATCCAAGGGCTGGAGCACCTCTGCTGTGAGGACAGGCTGAGAGAGTTGGGGTTGTTCAGCCTGGAGAAGAGAAGGCTCCCAGGAGACCTCATAGTGGCTTTCCATACTGAAAGGGGCTCCAGGAAAGCTGGGGAGGGATGTTTTACAAAGGCTTGGAGCGATAGGACAAGGGGGAACGGCTTTAAGCTGGAAGGGGGAAGATTAGGATTAGACATTAGGAAGAAATTCTTTACAATGAGGGTGGGGAGACTCTGGCCCAAGGTGCCCAGAGCAGTGGTGGCTGCCCCATCCCTGGAGGTGTTCAAGGCCAGGTTGGATGGGGCTTTGAGTCCCCTGATCCAGTGGGAGGTGTCCCTGCCCATGGCAGAGGGTGGACCTGGATGGGCTTTGAGGTCTTGTGGTCCCTTCCAACCCAAACCATTCTATGAATGTCAGGCACAAAAGGCACCAGGTCACACTGCTGTGGGTTTATTAACACAACTGGGAGTAGTTAACAGCCTTTTGTTCACATCTTGGCTCTACAGAGTGAACTTTTCACTCCAAAATGCTTTAATTCCCCCATTTGTTCGGCCAGGGAGCATTTACCTAAGCTCACAGCACCTGTTCTGCATCACATTGTAAAAAATGTCAACTCAATTTAAAATAAAGCACAATTATCCAGTGTATGTGCATTGGACGCTGTTTTTTTGCTGCAGCGACCAGAGTCCAACCTCATACCTGAAATAAAAGAGAGGAAAACTTTGCCAGTGTCCAGAGCTGCGAGTTCCAGTACCCGAGCTACAAAGTGCAGTTTGCAATGCTGGCCCTGCCCCAAACCAGAGGCAGATTCACCCATGCAAACCAGAGTCTTGGCTGTGCCAAGGCCTTGCAGATGAGCAGCTGCAGGCCAGAACCCCCAGGAATCAGAGCAAAGAGGGGAAACGAGTTTCCATGAAGGTTTTCCTTTCGCTGCAGACGCTACCTTCTACCTCATTCTCACTTCCTTTTCCTCCAATTCTCTTTCCTTCGACCTTTCAGGCACAGGTTTCCCTCTGCCCTGCTTCTGTCTCGAGCCCCTGTGGCTCTGCTCCCCCTCGTTCCACTCTGAAGGTGGGGACACCCACTCCTTTCCACAGCCTTTGCTCCCTCCCTTCCTCCAGATGTGACTCTCCCTCATCCACCTCCACAGAGCCTTCCCCTCCCTGCAGCAGCTCCTCACCTCCCCAGCATTGCTGGGCCCCTTCTTCCCAGCCCTGCACGCCTCCCTCATCCTGCCCTGCCCTACCACACACCAGCTACCACCCCCCTTTCGCCTTGCCCTGGTTTAGACCTGCCAACCCCCTCCTTCGCACCTCCCTCAGCCCTGGCCCAGCTCAGATCCTTCCCTCAACCTTGGCCAGGCTTGGCTCAGCTCAACCCCTTCCCTTAGCCCCAGCCTGGCTCATTCCACTTCATTCCACTCCAGCCCAGCCCCTTCCCTTAACCCTGGCCTGACTCATTCCAGCTCAGCTCAGCTCAGCCCTTTCCTTTAACCCTGGCCTCATTTCATTCCAGCCCAGCCCCTTCCCTCAACACTGGCTTGGCCCAGTTCAGCCCCTGGGCCCAGCTCTAGCCCAGCCCCCTCCCTTAATCCTATTCTGGCTCATTCCAATCCAGCCTCTTTTGTTAACCCCATCCTAGATCATCCCATCCCATCCCATCCCATCCCATCCCATCCCAACCCATCCCAACCCAGCCTCTTTCGTTAACCCCATCCCATCCCAACCCAGCCTCTTTCGTTAACCCCATCCCATCCCATCCCCTTGTCTCAACCCTGGTCTGGCTCAGTTCAGGCGCTTAGCTTAGCTTAGTTTAGCTTAGCTTAGCTTAGCTCAGCTCAGCTCAGCTCAGCTCAGCTCAGCTCAGCCCAGCCCAGCCCAGCCCAGCCCAGCCCCTTCTCTCAACCCTGGCCTAGCTCAGTTCAGACCCTTGGCCCCGCTTGGCCCGGCTCGGCTCGGCTCAGCTCAGCC